>JADRCH010000031.1:786015-811454 GCA_019843965.1 Rhynchomys soricoides
CTCTCTCTCTCTCTCTCTCTCTCTCTCTCTCTCTCTCTCTCTCTCTCTTTCTCTCTTTCTGGAAATATATGAACAATTCCAAGACATGGTAGAGGTGTATCATGTAGTAGTTCTATGTTTAATGGTTGGGGAGGGATCTTCATACTCCTACAGTGGCTGAACCAGATTGTATGTTTCTTTCTCTTTTTCTATCCTCTCCAGACTGTGTTGTCATTTGTTTTCCTGGTAACAGACAGTCTTTGAAACATAATTTCAAGGCAATTTTAATTTATATTTCCTTCTTTTATGAACTTTTTGTTTTGCATTTTTCAATTGAATAAGTTCGATTTTTGATGCTTGATTTTAAAAAATTCTTCATAGATTCTAAATATTAATCCCCATAGGAAGTATCTACCAAAAATTGTGTGCTAGTCCATAGAATAGTTTCTCTCTGGTGATATTTCCCTTTGCTGCACTACCAGTTGTTGACACTTGTCACAATATCCTTAACTATTGGAGTCCTATTCAGACAGTCCTTTCCTATGCTGAACTTCAAGTGTCTTTACCTTATTTTTCCTAAAAGAGTATTAGATCTTGCATTAAAGTCTTTCATTTAGTTCAATTAAGCTTTGTACAAAATGAGAGTTGTATACTTCTACATGTAGATAACCAGTTTTCCCAGCACCTCTTGCTGTAGATGGTAGAATTCTTGGGGTACCCTTGTCAAGAAGCAGTCTGAGATTACTTCTTGGTCACTGGTCTATTACACTGCTATACATGTCTACCTCGGTGCCAGCCATGTGCTGACTTCTTATGACAGCTCTGTAGTATAACTTGCAATCACAATTTGTGTTAACTCTAGCATTAATCTCTTGTTTAGCATTCTTTTAGCTATTTGGGGTCTTTGTGTTTCCATACGAGTTCTTGAAAGATATTTTATAGTTAAATAAACAATATCACTAATATTTTGAAGGAGATTGCATAGCATCTGTTCACTATTGATAGAATGGCCATTTCTACTATATCAGATCGGTTGATCAGTAAACACAAGAGGAATTTCAATCTTTTAATGTCTTCATCAGTTTTAAAATTTCAATGTCGTTTTTTCCTTTCTTTTAATGAGAGCATGAATGCAGTTCCCCACTACCACAAATTATGCAGTTAAGTTTCTTGCATTTGGGAAAATTGTAGGTGTCAGTACATATAAAATGCAATGGATGAGCCCTACCATGAGAATACCAACTTCTTTATCAGAGTATATCTCCTGCCTAATGAGTATCACCAATTTCTTGTCAGTGTCTTAAAATATGTTATTTAGTCAAGTAATTTTTTTATTCAACAAAGCAGCAGAAGATTCAGTTTTTCATGCCTGTATGTAGAGATATTTCAAATAAAATTTCCATATCTATTATAAAGCGTGACTTAAGTCATTTGAATAATTAAAATAGTACAGGTCATGACTTTTTGAACACAAAGCAAGTATGTTAGAAATTGAAAACAATCCAGAAAATTAAAGAATGATATGGTTGAAAATTAAAAATCATCAGCTAAATGTATGATTCAAAGTAAAAAATGATAATAGATTATACAATATTTTAAATTGATTATGAGAGAATATACATGTAATTTGCTACAAGATCAATATGATGCTAGAAGAGTTTAAAATATATTGGCTATCATGTATATTATGAGCTCTTTAAATATGTATTTATAGTGTAATAGTTAAATAAATTTAATTAGTGTGTGTACTAACTGACATATTAGGGGTGTGTGTGTGTGTGTGTGTGTGTGTGTGTGTGTTGAATGCATCTAAAATGATACTCTTAGAGATTTTCAATAGTAAAATAGATGTTTTAGCAATAACCACCCTCCCTCATTCTACTGGTCTTTTATATATATATATATCCATCATGTAAGATTTGCCTTTAAGTGCTTAGCTTACTTCACTTGTCCTTTAGGTTCACCCATGTGTGTTGTCATTAAGCAAGGGGATTTCCTTCATTTGCAAACCCAGATAGTATTGCATTTATTCTTCTAGTGGTCTGTGTAAGATGATTCTATGCCTTGGTTATTGCTTTGCTGCATCTAACTTGGGAGTACATATACCTCTCTGCAACATGTTAATGTTAATTGCCCTTCCTTATATACCCAGTGATGGGATTTATGGATCATTTGATAATTTTGTCTTTGAAAGAATGACATAAGCCCCATTTGTTTCCATTTAAGGACCAGACCTGATTTCACAAAGGAGGCCATAAGGCACCAGCTCCAGAAACAGAATATAAAATCCAGAAACAAGGTCATTAACCTTCCCCCCAAGAACAACAAGAATAGAGAAATATCTTATTTCAGAATGGGCCATCTATGCTGGTCAGCCCTATCTTATCCTATGGTTAAACATTCATGACATCAGAATGAAGACTACTGACCACCTATGACCCCTTAGCCTGTGACCAGAGAAATTTTAGATTACCTAACCTTTCTATAAAGTTCCCCTGGTTCCCTATAAGAAGGCTTGTGTGCCTTTGTCTGGGGTCATCATTTCAAAAAATGGCTGACCCCCTCATGCTGGTTGTTTCTGCAGAACAAAAGCTCATTGTCTTTGCATACTGAGCCTGGGGTTGTTCTTCCTTGATTTTTCGTCCCTTACAGTCTTGAGTTTTTAAGACATCTCCTTTTGTTTTCCTATCATGAATGCTTCACATTTTCACTGTACAAGAGTTTCCTTTGCACCACATCATCACAGGTATCTGTTTTCTCTTACATTATCCATACTGTCCTTTATGAGTTGTGTGATAGTTAATATTCATTGCCAACTTGGCAAGATCTAGAACAACTTATGGTGCAAGCCCCTACGCAGGAACATGAGGTTTTATCTAGATTAAGTTAACTGTAGTAGGAAAATCCATCTTAATGTTTGAGGACAGTGCCATGGGCTGGAGCCTTAGACCTTATAAAGAAGGGGATGCTAGCTCTTTCACATCACTCAATCCTTTCTCTTACCTGCAGATGTGACCAAGTGCCTCCTATTCCTACCACCATGCTTTCACTGCCCTGATGGGATATATCCTCGCAAATTATAAGCCATGATAACCCACTCCTTTTTCAAATTGCTTCTAGTCAGGTATTTTGCTACAGAGTGAGAAAAACAACCAATACAAAAAGATATGGAATTGTGGTGTTAAATTTTTCCTTCTCTCATGTGGACCACATAGTCTAAACTTGGTCCTATCAAAGGTTTGCTATAACTTGCCAAAAGTGGCAAAAGAAATTATAATCTAAATAATTCCTTCACAAATATATTTAAATCAGCAAGAAAAGAAACTCCCATTAACTAAAGCTCCAAAACAGAACGCTTTTACCAATAAGTCTTCCCGTACATATTTTCTCAGAAGTTTGTGTTGTTGTTGTTTTGTTTTGTTGTTTTGTTTGTTTGTTAATCACTTTACAAAGTCTTCCCCAGGGATCTAGCATGTGCCCCCATCTCTGCTGCCTTGTCTCTCTCTCTCCTTCTCTCCCTCTCTCTCTCTCTCTCTCTTTCTCTCTCTCTCTCTGTCTCTCTCTGTCTCTCTGTCTCTATCTCTGTCTCTCTCTCTCTCTCTGTGTACCTATGTGTTCCCAGTCAGTCTTTCTCACTCTCTCTCTCCTTTCTGTTCTTCTCTGTTCCCCCACTTCTTTGCCCTCATGGTTCTGCTTCTATCTATCTGCCTCTACCCCTTCTCCAGGTCCTTACTCCCTTTCCTTCCCCCAAATAAACCCCCTTCATGCCAAAACAGTTTTTTAAAAAACTAACAGTATATTAATTCTAAAACAAAGTATACATAATTTTATAAAACATTCTTGGATGGCAACAATCCTTTAAAAACATAAATAGAACTATGATTATATAAAAGACGTAATACATATAATTAAATTGTGCTAATCCCAAGAATTAATGAAAACCAATCAGTATAATATTCCATATTAAAACATTAGAAGATGGAAATTATATCGTGGCAACAGATGTAGGAAAACATTTGTCAACATTCAGCTGTTCACAGTCAGAGCTTTAGAAATGACATAAAAATGTTCTTCAAGTTAGAATATCTATAAAAGGGACTAAACTGGCAATATCAGTGGCATGTTTTGAGATAAAACCCAAAATCTCACTATCACTATTTTTCATCTTGGAAATGAGACTGCTGTAAAAACAACCATGAAAAGTAAAACCAAACACAAATTAGTAAAAAAGAGCACATATACACATCTACATTATAAGAATCAGAAGGGAAAGGCTATTTTAAAATAAATATATATGATTTTTTAAGTAAACCTTTGATTATATTTATAAATACATTCTCATTTTTAACAATCACTAGGGAAATTATTAAGTGAGCATTATTTAATATTTATATTAACAACAAATATTGGAGAATTACAGTTCTTAAATATATTACATATTAATGAAAATATACAGAACTACTAATAAAATTAATAATAAATACTGCGGAGCAGGAGAGAGCACTCAGTGGGTAAACAGCACCTGCTGCTCTGGGAAAAGATCCAGATTCAGTTCCTACAAAACATATTAGATTTCTTACAAATGAATTCTAGTTTCAGGCAGTCTAGTACCATTTTCTGGCCACCATGGGCAATAGGAATGTACATACATATACATACAAGCAAAACACTTCTATACATAAAAATAAGTAGATCTTCAAAACGAAGAGATGCTCAACACTGTTTGATAGGGGTTCCTATACAACTAGCAGATGAACTTTTACATTTTATGGTATATGGATATATAACAAGCATATGAAGTGTAAGACCTAATACTGCAGAGGGACCAGTTCTCCCAGTATTGATTCATAGATTCAGCATAATCTCAATTCAAAGCCATATATCTGTGTGCAACAAGGCAAGGAAATCTAATTTTATATTGAAATGTGGGCTGTGAGCCATATCTTATCCAGAGAAGGACAACGGACTGTGAACACATGATATCTTACCATAAAGGTATAGTTTGAGGCATATTTACCATGACGTTGGTAGGATCCTTGAAGACCTCCTAATACTGTGTTTCTATCATCGCATGTGTTTGCAAAATGTGTTAAGTGAGATCATTTAGTCATTGTCAGTTAAGACTCATATATTGCTAAATTTAGTTCCATCATTTAGCCACTATGCTGGCAGACATTAGGAGAGTTGTGGACATTTGAGGGATTCAAGAGAGGAGAAGTTGAGTTGAGGTGATATTTTTTGTTAGTTCCTGCTTGCACCCATATGGATCCTAGTCATTTTTATATTTAGTTACTGCTAGCCTTCAGTTGTAAGAATGGCTTCCGGGAATACTTCTAAACCCACTGTGCTGATTCACCCAATGCTGTGGTCTGAACAAGTGGGAGCAGAGATTATATTGTTACCTGGCAAGAGAGAGATGTGGGCAATGAAGGAAGAAGTGTGAAAAGAGATGACAAAGTTTGTTCTGTGAAGCAAAGGAATACTAGTCTTTCCCAGAAAAGAGCATAGTTGTTGGTTATCCAATACCAAATGACCAGCCCTGAAAAGATACATACAAGTAACATACTATATATTTGTTATTTTATTTGGTAATATATTTATGTTATATTTAGTAATACATGTGTATATATACATATGTGTAACAACAATTAATGAAAATATACCATAAATTTGAACGAAATCAAGGAGGTATATATGGGAGTATTTGGAGGGAAGAAAGAGACTAATGATATAATAATATTATAATCTCAAAAAAGCATGTAATAATTCCATTTTTGATTAAAAGAGTCTATTTCTAGCTTTCTCCTTCTTTTAAACAAATGTAATAGTAAAAAAAAAATTGTCCTATGAGAGCTCTCCAATTATTACACATGTAAAGTATCAAGGAGAGAGTGCATTTTCCTAATGTTTAAGTTAAGATGGCTGTACTCATGTCTTAGAAATATACTTGATCCATCAGAGTGCAGGGAACCCTATGGAAGGGAAAGCAGAAAGAGTGTAACAGCCAGAGGGGATGGAGGACACCAGGAGAACAAATCCCTCTAAATCAACTGAGCAAGGCTCCAATGACCTCACAGAGAAAGCAGCAAGCACAGGGCTTACTTGGATCTGCACCAGATCCTCTGAATATATATTAGAGCTTCCAGTTTAGTATTTTAATGGGACTTCTGAGTGTGTAAATGAGTGGGTATCTGATTTTTCTACCTTCTCTTGGGCTCTTCTTCTGTTGGTTTGCCTTGTCCGACTTTGATGTGATAGTCTTTGTTTTTTCTTATTATCTTTTATTCTGTTATGTTTTGTTGTTATCTCTTAGATGTCTGTTCTTTTCTGAGAAACAGAAAGTGCCTGAATCCTAAGGGGAGAGGAGGTGGGTAGGAACTGGGAATTGGGAAGGGGGGTTATAATCAGGATATACTGAACGAGCACATTTTCAATAAAGGGAGAATATTTTTAAAAAAGAAAAGAAATATGTGTTACAATGCAGAATTCACAATAAGATCACTATTAATTTATAATAGGAACCACATAAAGAAGAAATTATTAGAATTCTTCTGGTTTCAATGCATAGATTTTTAACAATATATAAATGGTGCATATATAAAGACCTCATTTATAAAATATTTGGTTGGATACTTTTCCTAATTTCATAGAAATTCTAAATTATTCACATTCTTAGCAATGATAAATATAAAATCTGAGCAAAACCTTTCTAAATGCACAGTCTTTTCTATTGGAAAAGTTTAATTTTATGTTCCTTTACCTCACAGCATCTTCAGTATAATAAATAGATATGCCACAGATTAAAATGTAAAACATCAAAACCAAAGATTTCAATCATAACATAGAACAGTATCATTGTTTTAGAGTGGAGAATGATTTTTAAACACATAAGAATTGTATTCGTTGTGAGGGACATAGAAATGAATGGAAAATGGAGATACCAATCACACTTAAGAGTACTGACAAAATTAAGAAGGCCCATGTTCCCATGGGTTGCTGAGAATGCAGCAGTTAGGAATCCTTTCCCAGTGCTGGTGGAAACTGGTGGGAATGCAAACCAGCATGGCAATTATTGAAACCCATACGGAAGTTCTTCAAAAAATTAAAAATAGAACTATGATCTGATCTGACAGCCTCAGAGCTGGGTCTATATTCATAGGAAATAGCATCACTGTGTTGGGAGAAAGGGTGAGATTGCTCCATGGATAAAGGTTCTTGCTGCTAAGACTGATGACCTGAGTTCAAGCTTTAGACCCCACATGGTGGAGAGAACTGAGTCCCGTAAGTTGTCTTCTGACCTCCATAACTGTATCATAACATGCTTATACCCCAACTGAACACATATGTGCATGGGGAATGCATACTATATGAATATATATGCAATTAAAATTTGTATTGTTATATTAACATAATATTTTAATAATTTCTTGAGAATTTCATACATTTATCAGTATATTTTAATCATAATCCACTCCTCCCTCTATCTAATTCTATCTATCTATCTATCTATCTATCTATCTATCTATCTATCTATCTGCACACACACATATGCCCTGCTTTTATCCTCTTTAAAACAACAATAGAAAACACAAGAAATCCAGTTTGTACCTCTTCTTCACTTTTGGATGTGGAGCCATTCATTGGACTATGGTCAACCTCACAGAGACCACATCCTTGAAGAAAACTACCTGCCTTCCCTCAGAAGCTACATATGTCAGATGTTTTTCAGCTAGGGGTGATGGTTGCCGAGCTCCTCCCCTCATCTGGAATAGTAAACAGTTCAATCTTGTATAGGCAACTGCCACTGATGAAAATTCAAGATTATAGTTGACCTGTCATGCCTAGAAGATCTAATCCTCCCTGACTCGGTTCTTAACACTCCTTAAGCTTCTTCTTCCTCTCTGGTATATGAGTCTTTGAGTGTGTGTGTGTGTGTGTGTGTGTGTGTGTTTGGGTGTGTGTGGTGTGTGTGTATGTGTGTGTGTGGTGTGTGTATGTGTGTGGTGTGTGGTGTGTGTGTGTTACAGATGTCCTAGGTATTGAACTCTTCCCTAGAGTAGTCTCTGCACTTTGACCAGTTGTGAATTTCTGTATTAAGCACTATCCACTGTGCATTATTCTATATGCACACAAATACAAGTTTAGCCATTGTCTCATACTATATAACAGCAGTAAAGTTAATCTCTGGGGTCTTTGAGCTCCCCAACCATTGGTTCTTGACAGATGCACAATACTGATACACAGAAGAATAGATCCTCTTATGGGTCCAGCCTTAAATACAGTCAGAAAGTAGTCAATTGCCATCATAATATCTATGCCACTCTTGCCCATGTGCCCATTTAGCCTTGCTAGTCATTATTGGTTCACAGGGGTCAGGGCTGGGTAGGGCTATTGATGCCTTCCTTCAGTCTACTTAGCATCTTCCAACACTATGAAAGCCAGTCAACAAGGACCAACTTAGTTTCTCCATGTCTTATGACCAAAATGTGTAATGTCTTCAGAAATAGAGTCTTTTACTCTCAAGTTCGAGTGGAATTCTAACAACAATGAGGAAAATATTTCTCACTGGAGTTGAGAAGGATAGGGGAAGGACAAAGGAATTTCTGGAATGCTGATAATAACACGAATTCTTTGATATAAGTAAACAGAGATTTGAGTTTGCTTTAATGTTCCATATGTTGTTAATGCTTAAGTATTCTTAATTGTGTTTATTTTGTATCTCTAGAGAATTTACCTTCTAAACATGATAAGTAAAATTAAACTTAATCACAAATAAATCCTGTTAAGGGAAGGATGCCAGGCAAAATGAAAGAGAGATATTTCTCCTTGTGAATTTTTAATAGGACTTTGCACTTTACAAAATACTGCTTAGTTTCTTATGGGCAAAAATAAATGTATTTGATCATCTATAGTTCATCATTGCAGAGTGAATGCCTTGATAATGGATTGCCTATCTCTGCAAAACAAGTAAATAGAGCAAAATATTTTTAAGGGAACCCAAATTCTGCTATGTTTGGTTAAGTTCCTTCACTTAGGGATTAGGCAAATAATTAAGGGAAAAAAGAAAGAAAGAAATGAAAAGCTAAATACTACTTAATAAAATTAAAGACATTTTAAATAATAAAGATAACTTCTAAATATTCATTACATTTGCTTACTAATTCAGAATTACATAACACATGAATCACTTCAGCTGTAGTCTAACTCTTCTTAAATGTCAATGAAATAAAATAAATGGCACACAGCCTAATGCTAGCACTTGAAAGGCAGAAGCAGGTGAATCTCTAGGAGGATAGCCTAGTCTACATAGTGTGTTCCAGACCAGCCAGATTCTGTCTCAAAAATACATGAATATATAAATAAAGTCGAACAAATAATTACTCACTGGTAGAAGTCACTGAAACACAGGTGCTCACTTATTCAATGTGTTTCAAGTGGCTTTTATGCATCCTTTACACATCTAACTGTAGAGTTAAAGGAGTGGATGGAATGTTAAAACCAGAGAGGCGAAGAGAAAGAAAAAGTAAGGGACTATGTGTTCCTTTCTTATGTGTGCTCACACATTTAGACAATAAGTAATGAATGGGAAACACAGCATAAAAGAATGATGCCTGCTATGAGTCAGATGGGACGGAGTACTGGTCAGTCTTCTGGGCTGCCAGAATAAATTCCTTCAAAGGCAGGTGCATTTTTCTTAATTTGAGGGTAGAAGACACAGCAATCTTCCACATTTAGAATAGCTACCAATCCACATACATGGAAATTTTTTAATAAAATTAAATAATTATTACATCATTTCTCCATTCCCTTTCCTTCCCCCAGTCCTTTCCTTGCCCTCCTTACTCCTCAAATCCACAGGCTCTTTTTTCTTTATTGTTGTTGTTATACACACACACACACACACACACACACACACACACACAATCTACTGAGTTCATTTAATGTTGTTTGCATGTATATGGTTTTAAGGCTGACAAGTAGGTGATGGATAACCATGAGGCCATTAGTCTCTGGGAGAGATTACCCACAGTTCATTAGTTGCCTGCAGTTCTTTGTCTAGCTGGGTGCCCCATGAGATTCTGCCTTTCTCATTAGCATGTCTATTGGTGGTGTCCTTATTGGGTCTTGTTCAGCAGTCATATTCTGTATTATAGGTGTGGCTTTGCTGGCTTTTCGATCATTTATAAATGGGTTTCAAATCAGAGGTTGTGGGCTTACATTTGTATCTTCTCAAAAGATTTTATTTTAAAAGGTAGGGTAGATTTAAAAGTCAGTTAGGAACTTAAAAAATAATAATAATAATGCTCCCTACTGAGAGTCTTTCTTAGGCATGGTCTCTTCTTCTTTCTGACTAGGAAAGCACCAGGATGGTTGGGTGTCTGAGACCCTCCTGTCCTGTAAGACCAGTCAGTGATTTTTTAACCTTTCCATTACAAGGCATCATCTCAACATGTGCCAGTCTTACAGCTTCCTCTAAAAGGTGTCAGTAACACTTCTTTCATAATGAACTCTTTTCCCAAAACTGTAATGTAGAAAGATTTAAACAGATAAATATAGCAATGTAGGTATTTTTCAAAACTTTCATCTGTTTACATTGTTTTTCTGTCTGTTTGTTTTTTAGACTGTTTCTCACTCTGTGGCCCAGGGTGGCATGATACTGACTATGCCATGATGGTCTCACATTCCAGACAATCCTCCTGCCTCAGCCTCCCAAATTCTGTAATTTCAGATCTGAATTGCCCTGACTAGCCTTGACAAACTGACAGAATGGAGTGCCTTTTTAAAATCTAGTCAAGCAAGGATCACTAACAGCCTACAGTTGATTCCCTGATGTGTTCCTGGAGCCAATACAAATGCACATTTAGAAACTTTTAAATTTCATTTGCTTCTGTTTGTCCTCTTTGAGAATTCATAGCTTGACAGAAAGTATAAGCTAATTTAAATTCTTCAAGATGAAATTTAAATTCAGAGTTAACACTCGTGCATTCTTGTGCTTAATAAAGATGATTCCTTTTAGAAAGGGAATGAAAACAATGGTACTAATTGACTAGATTTTCAAAATTAATTTGATTAATCTTTACATTCATAGTTACAGCTCCAAAACCATAATCAATTGTTTTTGTTTTCTTTCTTAGCCTCTGAGATGAACTTTTATACAAGAGAGTATAGTTCAAAAAGCAAGTGATTCTAGTTTCCACATACTGGTTTTTTTTTTTTTTTCAGTGATTTAAAAAGATATGAAAGGTTTTTTTAGTTAGAGTCAAGGTTTTGAACATTTATTAGCCTTCATGTAGTATTGGGACTGACAAAATGACAAATGAAGGCCAAAAAGAGCTCTTATTCATGAATTTGCAGAAAGCATTCTACAGAGCAGCTGGGTACAGTTATACATGTTGTACCTTGTATATCATTAGGAGGCTGTTAATGTAGAAATGGTTGCTTGGTTTCTTCAGACATCTTGGGTCCAGTCAGATGCAACCGAGGGAGAAAAGAACCAAGTAGCTGCACTCTTCAGCCTCGGGGCATATTTCTCAATAATGGAGATAGTCCCTTGAACATAGAAGGCTGAATTTACTATAGAACCAGGGAGGCTACAGAGCCTGTTCCTACAAAGTAGTTCCATTTAAGCACAGGTGAGCAGGGAATTTCTTCATTAACTTGCAGTCTCTGCATGGCCTGCTCACTTTGGCTCGTCTGAGAAGGGTCTCTATGGGGCCATCCTCTCCAATTTCAATACCTCAGAAAAATTCTTTAGTCTTTGAAGAAATGCCAACAGTGGAGAATAAATCTTCCCTCTGAGTTGCTGCCAACAGACTGGAAAGTGAGCAGTTGTGACTGAGCAAAATAATTTGTAACGAATCTGAAATTTCATCAGTGAAACATTCAAGACAGCACTGTGAATCGAATCAGAGGCTTCCATTCTGCTCACACCTACAAATTAAAACTCTCCAGTAAGGCATGTGAAGATAGACGGGAACAAAAGTCATCTAAAGAGGCACTGAGGCTTCCCCAGCCATGGCATTTAACATGCTATCATACTTGGACAACAACTTTTGCTATAAAAAGGTACCAGAGTCAGAAAGGGCACTAGGGTTCTAGAGCTTGGGGAATCTACAAATCTTTTTACAGCTAAAAATATTCATAAACTGATGAGTCACAATAATTGAACCTATGTATAATAGTTCAATAGGTCTGAAGCGGTCTGTAAAAGAAACCCGAGTCTTCTATTAAACTAATGTTTAAGCCAATTTATTGTCAACCAATTGAAATCTTTGTGCATATTCTCAGTTCTTTGGGTCACAAGTTAAAAAGATACTTTTAGCATTCAAGGTAAAGAAAAATGTTGAACTAGAACAGATGATATCCACAAGATAGTCAAATAGCTACTTTTCTCAAATTTAAAATGACAGCAACCCCACTGCCAGGAATTAACAGGACAGCAGGACTGAGAAGATGGCTTTGTTGTTTAGTTTGCAGCTGGGAGAGAGGACTTGAAGCCCAGATCTGAAGTGGGTTTGGCCAAATGCTGCTTGTGTTATAATGTTAATTTTGGTCCCTAGAACTGCTTACATGTTAATCACTCTGCCCCCAATTGGCTCCAATTGGTAAATAAAGATGCCAGCAGCCAATGGCTGGGCAGGACAGACAGAGGCTGGACTTTTTGGATTCTGATCTTGGGAGGAGGAAGGGAGGGAGGGAGTGAGGAGGAGGAGGAGGAAGGGGAGGAGGAGGGGGGAGGAGGAAGGGGAAGAGGAGAGGGATGAGGAGGAGGAGGAGGGGGAGGAGGAAAGGGAGGAGGAGGAGAAGAAGGAGGAGGAAGAGGGGGAGGAGGAAAGGGAGGAGGAGGAGAAGAAGGAGGAGGAGGGGGAGGAGGAAAGGGAGGAGAAGGAGGAGGAGGAGGGTCAGGAGGAGGAGGAAGAGGAGGGGGAGGAGGTCCAGTTACTGGGTAATGGGTCTGGGGTAGCAGAGATAAAATACAGATTTTAAGATGGTTAACTTCCGGTTACCAGAGGGGAGTGTTTGCTAGCCAGAGGGAGGATGAGAAGTGTGCAGCCTTTGAACTAGCCAAGGCATACAAAAATTAACTGGTGTTTGTGTGTGTGTGTGTGTGTGTGTGTTTCATTCTCAAATCAAGATAGCTCTTGGGCAGGTGCATGAGTATGACTTGTCAGGAGCACAGGGCGGGTTAATCTGTTCACACCAGATTAGGATCTGTGAAAATCACTAAGAATGCCCAAAGTTGGTTACTTTAAAATACATTAAAATAAAAGAACAAATAACTATGAAGCACATTACCAACACCTTTAGGTGGTTGGTAAATTGCCTACTGTGAGTTTAAATAGGCCTGGCAGCCATCTTCCAATAACTCACCAAAATGACAAACACAAATGGAAGCTCAGGTGTAGGACATGAGGGGCATTTACAATATGTTCTCTAGGCCTGCCTTTTAGGTAATATAGACAAGTTCCTTTGGCCATATACATGTTATTCTATGAGGGGTGAGATTGTAGACATCAAGAAAATTCACAGTGTTCAAAAAGGAATACTACAGCAAAACCAGAAGTGTCTACAATGTCACCCAGCATGCCACAGACATCACTGTAAACTAGCAACTTAAGGGCAAGGTTCTTGGCAAGGTGATTAATGTTCCGATTGAGCACACCAGGCACTCTAAGATCAAAGAAATCTTCCTGAAACCCGTAAAGGAAGCCACAGAGAAGGGCACCTAGGTTCAGCTGGAGGACCAGCCTGCTCCATCTGGAGAAGCACATTTTGTTAAAGACTAATGGGAAGGAGCCTGAGCTGCTAGATCCCATTCCATATTAATCCATGGCCTAATATGCAAAAAGAAATAAAGGAACTATACTGGTTTTTTTTAAAAAAGTCTATTCCACAGGCCAATATCATACAGAGACTAGAGATCTAGGGAGTCTACTTTTGGAAGAAAAAATGTTTAGAAATTGAGATTCTTGTCACCTGGAATGAACTTGATAGATAAAGAGAAATTTTTTTAATTAATTAATTTCTTTACTTTACATCTTGACCACAGTTTCCATATTCTCTTCTCATCCTATTTCTCCCCCCTGACCTTCCCTCCTTCCCCATCTACTTCTCTGTTTCTCTTCAGAAAAGGGGAGGGAGGCCTCCATGGATGTTAACCAGCCTTAGCATATCAAGTTACAGTAAGACTAGGCTCAACCTCTCCTATTGAGGCTAGAGGAGGCAGCCCAATAGGAGGACCCCAGTAAGGTCCCAAAGGGAGAGACAAAGAGAATTTAAGTAAGGCCTCCATCAGAATAAATGATGAAATAAATGAATTTGATATTCACATAGTGTTCTCCGTAGGTCTGCAGATTTATAGTAAATGAGAGAAACATTGCTTAAGATTGAGAAAAGAAGGATCATTGAACTATTTCCTTTTATGTGAGATCATGAAGTGAAGAAAGGAAGAATAAAGACAGAGAGAGCAGTGAGAGATGAGAACAAGATGAAATCCATAAGCATAAGCCAACCATTATGTATTATTGAGTATTTCATGCCCTTTAAAAACTTAAAGATATTAAGATGGCCTAATTGTATCATGAACATTAACTGGCTGTTGACTGCAAGGTTTTTCTGAGGATCTTGACAAATGCAGAAGCCTCAGATTTTCTACATTTCTTAACAGAATGTAAAAAAGAACAAAAAACAAAACAAAAAAAACCCCTACATTTTATGAATGAGGAGAAATGGAAAACTTGGTATAAGTTAATGCTGACTTGAAACAACGTTTTTCCAAAAACCTTTAGTCCCAAACTCACAGCTTGATGTTTTAATTGTGGTTGAGAACTAGTAGAGAAACTGGCTGAAGCTCCAGGTGGGGCCTGTTGCTCAGGCTTGATCTCAGCCATAGAAGTTGGCTCACAGCACTCCCTCGGCCAAAAAACTCTGCTTTGTGCTGTTACATTATGAGACTTACGGTTTCCATTGTTGAGTGCATCTCTGAAATGAGAATATATTTCCTATGCAACTCTTGAGACAATATTCTCCTGACTGAATAAGGAAATTGGAGGAAAGTATTCTCATATAAATCAGCAGACTCAGGTTGAAGATATGGCTCAGCAGTTAAGATTACTGGCTGCTCTTCCAGAAGACCTGGGTTCCATTCCCAGAAGCCACATGGCAGCTCACAACCTTTTGTGACTCCAGAGGATCAACCCCCTTGCCTCCATTGGTACACATGAAGGCAAAACACCTATAAACATAAAATGAGCAGCAAACTCTAAATAGCTGATATAAATTTATTGTTTTTCACTAATTTTTTCTTCCCTTACAAAAGTGCCTGAAGGAGCAAATGACTTTAGTGTTATAACTTTCTAATCAAAAACTGGCCATTTAAGTTTGATCATCATTGAAGAAAAAGGCTGGAGAAGATTTTATTATAACAAGACCACTGGTGAGAAGCCACAAGATAAAATTTTGAGTCCAAGTTAGACAAACGCATGTATTTAAAGTCCAAGATGTCTTATACAGATTCCAGATACAAGCCAAGGCCCTAGCACCCTCAGAGATGAAAAGTTATGCTTAAGATGTATTTTAAATCAGAATTATAAAATCTTTGCAACTAACATATTCTTGCAGAGATAGTCTAGGGGAGAAAAGTTAAGACTGAGATATTTAAGTACTAGTTGTTCAGAGTTAGATTTGGAGGCCTTAACAAAGTTACAAGCATCTAGATTTTATGGGCCTAATGATTGTCATTGTTGACAGATGCTGGGAATTTATAAGGAAGGAGTGACATACACATGTCCCAAGACTGCTTGAAAATACAGAAAGGTGCTTGAGTTAATGTCAATCAAACAAGAATAGGCACTTAACCATTCAGACCTAAAGAGTAGATGTTGTAAACATATTTATAAAAAATTCCAGTGTGGAGTTCCTTCCAGCCTTTGACCATATATGTTCCCCTTATAGTTTTAGATATGCCTTAGGCATCACAATACCTGAGCAACTGCCTAACCTCCATGCTGTTATAATCTGCTTTTTCTATTGATAACTCTGAGTTACTACTTACTTATTTCTATGTTCCATCTTGGCTGCTCTTGACTCGGTTGAGTAGCCCTCTGGGCCATGTTCTCTTGGCTCTTAGTACATGGGGGCTCTCATTTTCCTCTATCTTATAGCCATGGCTTCTTTTCCTCTCCCTTCCTTGTGATCACTAACCCAGGAAACCTAAACCCTGCCTATTTCTCTTCTCCCCACCTACTAGCTGCTGGCTTCTTTATTTACTAATCAGAATTAAAGGAGGCCAGAGTCCCTTAGGCTAAGTGCTGGACTCCAAATCTTAGAGACCAGAAATTAGCATCACAATAAACAGTAAAAGACAAAACCTCAACAAGTAGAGATCTTTGGGGAAGCAGAAGAATAAAACTGAAAACAAGACATCTAAGCCAGTGGTTTTCATCATGTGAGTTTTGATCCTTTGGTGATAAATCATTTCACAGGGTCACCTAAGACCCTTGGAAAACACAGATATTTACATTATGATTCATAGCAGAAGTAAAACTAAAGTTATTAAGTAGCAAAAATAATTTTATTGTTGGGGTCATCACAACATGAGGAACTATATTAAAGGGTTATAGCATTAGGAAAGTTGAAAACCACTGATCTATGGGATGCAAAAAAAGTCCAAGGTTAACCTCACTCTGTTCATGTTGGCACTCAATTCTACTCCTCTCTATGGGTCACCTTCATTCCCTCCTCTGTTCCCTTTTCTGCTCTGTGTGCAATGCATATGATCAACACAGTGTTCCTTGCCTACCTTTATAGCAACTCCTAGTGAAAAGTAAAGTAGGAAATATCTCATTTTTATTCCCATAAGTTGTTTAGGTTTTCAGGTGTACTTAGACAATGGAAAAAGTTGAGATTATAGAATTTAAGCAAATAATTCAGGGTTCATCCATTTGCCGAGTGAAGTTTTCTCACAGTAGGTTACAGCAGCAATTAAAAAGTGTGTTTACCATGGTAGCTGGCTAACTTCCTGAATCATATGAACTCTAACAGCATTACCTCAGTCTCTCAAGTTAACCATAGTGTCGATAACGTTATTATTCAGTTGCCATTCATAGCTAGTTAGCAAGACATTTTTCACGTGTATATAAGGCACAATATTTAATGTTTAATCTAATTCCTGTCATAGTAATCCTCATTTGAGAAGACATTTCACTTCCATTGCTTTACAGATTAGTACTAAATGAATATCTAAATTTCTCTGACAGAGATGGACAAATGACCATCTTAACTTCTGTAGTGTATAGTTTTTTGTTGGAAAACAAACAAACATATAAGCCCTACTGAGTATCTGAGGATGTTCCCCATAGGTTGGGGTGTGTTCTTCTGCTTCTCACACAGTGATAACTTTATATCTTCCTGCTAAAGACAACTGTATGACTTGTAGCAGAGTGACTCCCTGAAGATCTGTAGATAACATGGGTATAAAATTCTACCCAAAAAGTATCTTCCCTGTATCCCTGAAATGTACATTATTCTTCAAAGGAAAAAAAAAAGACTTGGCAAAAGTACACTTGGGAAAAGTAAGAATTTATCGTATTAAATTATAAATCAGTGTTTTTTACAAAACATAGTCTGAAAAACCCAGGAGAATGGAACGATGGGTGGTGAGGAATAAGAAGCTTGCCCTAGAAAGCAAATCAGCTTTTCCACCAAGTATAATTTACTTCAGTTGATACTGTGTTTTTAAGAAAAGACTATTTAATGAAGAAAGTAATGTGTGCGTTTGTATTCTGACACGTGAAACTCAGTTTGTATGGATCAGTTCTTCAAATAACCCTGGTATAAATGACACGCTAGAACTGTTCCTGAAGGCAAGTCTATTTTATTCTTTACACCAAAGTAGCATATAGGCTTACTAAATAAACAACAGCAAAAGTACAGGAAAGAAGCATGGAATGAAAAGAAAAATATCCCTTTCCATATTTCATATTTCAATCAATACCAACTGTTGAAAGACATTTGCTCTTCATCGTATTATAAAATATCATGAGCATTCCTTTATATATGACTATATAATTTTAAAGTGTATAAAATTAAAATTAGAGTACACTCAGACTTGGATTTTTCATTCAATAGTGCTTCTTAGAAAATTATATCTTTAACATATATCTAACTTATTTCACTCTATGACTATAATATGTAATATGCACAGCTATCATATATGCATATTATAAGGTAGTGAATCAGGGACCCATATGTGTGTATTTTCCATATTGCTTTGTGTCTTGCTATTATAGTCAATATTACAGCAGAAGAATATTCACTCCTGCCCAATGTAATTTCAAGGTGATAGAGGTAGTTTGTGGATTAGGAAGAAACTTGAAGGACTGTCTATAGAAGAGATTTCCGTTTATACCCGTATGTAATCATATGTAAGACTGAATCATCACCTAGAACTGCTCTATTCTTCACTGTTGTTCTTCAATATACCACCCTACTGCATTCTAGATCCCAATTTCATTACCTCAGCATCAAGACTGTACAATCTTCAAATTTATTAAGACCTTATGTTATCTGACTCTTCTCTCACCCATCATTCACTTCTAGTATGCCTTTTGTTTGGCCTACAAAAATTCTCATCCCATTAGGTTTAGATAGTTTGATTGTTTCAGCCTTTATCCTTCTTTGCTGTACATTTTCTTAATGTCTCTAGATGTAGCCCTCAGAGCAAATGTGTTGTATAAGGCATGAATGTTTTAGAACCACAGTGCTGTGTGACTTACCCTTCTTCACATGAGATTTTCAGCCTTGCTGCAGGAAACCTCAGATTGCTGGGACAATCTCTTACACATAAACTCACTCATTTGATTCTCCCTGAGAAAACCATACAAGGACTCTTTTCCACACTGATCCTCAAAGTCAAACATTGTCTGCATTTTGTATAACATCCTCTCTTACACCCTATCATAAACTGGTCTTACCAGGTGTCTTCCTCAATGGCTTCACCCCTTACCTTGTGAGACAGGTAAATGTCTCCGAATCTGTTTTCGCAAAAAGGGAAGCCCCAAGATTTGTCTGTCCCTACTCCATCCACCCCCACCCCACCCCCACACATTGCTCAGTGCTGGGATTGGAGTGTTGCTTTGCCATGCCCAGCATTTTATGTGAGAATTCAGCGTCTGAACTTGTCTTCTCTTGCCCATACTTGCTCAGCAAGCAATTTCCCACTGTGCCATCTCCCTAGATTTCATTTAATATTTTTTTAATATCTCCTTCTCCTTGTCTTGTTTAAGGAACTTCTCCTTACCGTCTCTATTCATTTCATGAGTAACCTGCTCTGAGAACTTTTGCTTGTCTCATCTTGACTTTGCCTGATTTTGAATTAGGCTCTCTTCTCTTCCTCCACTTACATGCTAGTCCAAAAGTCTCAGCCCTATGACTTTGTACTCTCAAGCAGAGATTTTCGGCCTCAAAAACTGAAACTCACAGCTGTCCATAATAAACACTCAATGGTGTTTACAGAATGAGTGGACAGATGGGCTTATAATATGAGGAACAAGACATTTAGTTTGGTAATTGGAGGACTGGGGTAGAAGTTGGGCTATTACTCAGTATGTAAGATCTGGCCTCCACTTTGGCAATTTCAATAAATTCAATAACCAGAAACAAAAATTTAAAAACCTCCCAGCCTGCTTAAAAGAGAAATTCTTTCTTCACATTAGTTACTTGCTGTGATATTTCACAGAAGAGCACCCTTCTATGTGTCAAGTGGGCTTTAGCTCATGGTGTCCCTACCTTCTGTTTCTCATACCCAAGAGGAAAAGTATACATTGAATGGCAGTCAATAGTACAGATATAGAAAAAAAAGTTTTCTATCTAGCAAGCTTTCCTGAAGCCCCCGAAGGTACTCACATGTCCACAGAAAAATCGTGTTAGCCTGAGCAGGTGTCTTAGTTAGGGTTTCCATTGCTATGAAGAGACACCATGACCAAGGAAATTCTTATAAATTACAACATTTAATTGATACTGGCTTACAGTTTTACAGGTTCACTTTATTGTCATCATGGCAAGAATCGTGGCAGTATGACCCCCCAATACTCCTGGAGACTGATCCACCAACCAAAGAATACACATGGAGGGACCCATGGTGCTGACCACATATGCGGCAGAGGAGGGTCTTGTTAGAAATCAGGGGGAGGAGAGGCCCTTGGGCCTGAGGGTATTAGATCCCCCAGTCTAGGAGAATACCAAGGAGAGAAGACATGAGTGGGTTGGTGGGTGGGTGGGGGAATACCCCCATAGAGGCAGGGGAGGGGGAAGGGAATAGGGAGGTTCCAAAAGGGAGATCTGGATAGGGGAAAACATTTGAAATGTAAATAAAGTTTAAAAAATAAAAAGAATCGTGGCAGTATCTAGACAGACATGATGCCAGAGGTGCTGATAGTTCTACACCATGATTTGAAGGCAGTCAGAAGACTGGCATCCTTAGGCAGCTAGGAGGAAGCTCTCTTCTGCAATGGGTGGGCCCTGAGCATAAGAGGAGACTTCCAACGTCCATTCTCACACTGGCACACATCCTCCAGCAAGGCCACTCCTACTCCAACATTGCCACACCTCCTATTAGTGCCACTTCCTGGGCTAAGCATATTCACACCACCACAGCAGGGTAGCTAGAGCCTCGTGGAGTCCAAAAGCAGCAGTGGACTTAAAGGGATTCACTGTCCATTGCTTCTTGAGACCAGAGATGCTCATTAAACTGAAAAGGATGAGCCTTTATTGTTAATTTTCATTTCCAATCCAATGGGGTTTAGAATAACCATTGAAATATACCACTGGATGTATCTGTAAGGATGTTTCCTAGAAAGCTTAACTGATCAAGGAGGACTCACCCTGAAAATAGACAGCACTATCACCTGGGGATGGGGCTCTGGACTTAGTAAGGGAGACAATAAGTGGAGCACCATCACTCAACATTCAGGCCTTTCCAGCCATGGTGACCTCTAACTCCTTGAAAGAGGCCAGACTAAATTCTTCCTTCCTTAATTTGTTCTTGTCAGTTGCTTTTGATTCGAGTAACAATGAAACTAACTAACATAGGGGTCTTTGTCAAGTCTACAGAGTCAGGATATTTTTATCTGGAAATGGGCCAGTGAGTCTGATTTTTAACAAGTTTCTCTGTTGTTTTTTGGAGGATTAATTTATCCCAGGGATTCTTGGAGTAGAGGTGGTGGGGGAGGTCTATATATGAATTTGAGTATATCTATCAGATTATAAAAACACTTACAATACCAGATAAAGAAGTCCTACAACCCCACTTTGATTTCATTTTTGCAAATCATCTTAAGGCAACTTAATTTTTTTTGTGTAGAATTGCTATCTTTTCTCTTAGACATTTCTCACTGAAAATCAACATGGTTGTCTTATTTATTAATAATATCATTTAAAGAATTATTTCTGTAAACTTAAGTTATCTTGCCGGATCATTTAGGAATTGCACAAAACATTGAATTTTTAGACATGTTGGTCTGAAGGTAGACCTTGGGATATCATCATGTTTATATTTTTTAAAGGAATAGTCTGGTCTCCTATTCCAATGTCTTCTCTACCAAGTTTTAGCCTCAGCATAAGGTTTGTGAACTTAGGTGGGAATGGGAGCAGTGCTGATTCAGTAATGACTTGGGGTCAGTGGCGGGCGAAGACTGTCAGCTCAAGTGCCCTCTCTCTTGTTGCCCAAGGATTCTCATCATTCTTCTTTCCTCTCCTTTTTTCCTTCTCATTCCTTTGCCTTCTCCTTTCTCATTCTTTCACCTTCTTCTTTCAATTCTTTGCCTTCATCCTTTCTCTCATTCTTTTTCCTTCTCCCAGTTGCTCAGCCTGAACCAAGTCCTTTTTTTTTCCCTAGCATTATACCATCAAGGGTCTGATCATTATTCATAATTTTAAAACTCTTTAAATTCACATAAATTTTATGAATCCCAGATCATTGATTTTCATCTCTGCTTCCTCAAAATAGAAACTAAACACAAAGCAAAAGCACAGTTCTTTATAGCTTTACACAGCCCCTTCATGGGTAGCTGGGCACAGCGCCTGTGGTTTCTTGGTACAGCAGGCAGCAGTCTTTAGTAACTACTTTCATGTAAGTACAGAAAAGTGACAGACTACCAGGGTTAAAATGAACTTTTTACAAAAATTTTGGCAATTAAAGCAGCTAGCCCTCTCTAATATATCTCCAGGCACTGTCATCTCCAATCTGTCAAGTAGCTAGAACAAAATACTAACCTTTATATGCTTGTACGTCATCTTTTAATCTTCTAATCCTTGTTTCCTCTCTTAGCAATTCCATGGCCTCTTATACTCTCCTTCCGATGCTATTTGTTTCTGAATCATATACAAGTCTTCCTCCTATGAAATAAGCCGATCTATCATTTGCTCGTATCTTATAGATTGCTTTTCCTAACCATGCCTTTTCTTCTTGAGACCACCTTAACTCTCTATCCTTGATATCCCCAAGTTCACTCTGGCGAATTAATGCAGCTGTCATTGGAGGGCTCATGTGTCTCCTCATGATTCCAAATGTAAAGCCACATCTGGCAATGAACTATTTCTACAATGGACCATGTAGACTTTTATGGCCTCTGTGGTTATGTAGTTTAGATCCTTTCCCATAGCCCTATAGGCCAAGTGGAAGGTCTGTTCCTTGTCCTCCACAGCCTCCTCATTCCTGAGAACCATGTCTGTTTCACTTATCATGGTGTGATCAGCTCTGAGTAATGGGGAAGTATATTCCCCCCAAAAGAGATTGAAAGAAAGTAGTAAAGACAGCAGATCAGCTTCAGGACAACAGCACACATGGGGAACATGGGGATCAATGTCCTGGCAATGCTGCAGGGACAGGACATGTGTCACACCTCCTCTTACACAGTCATGCCAGACCTGGTACTTCTCTCCTCATCTTCAGTAGTCTTATCACTCTAAAACACGTTTAACAAGTCCAGTCAAGAAGGGCTCTTATTGACATGCCTTTAAGAAACTGGTAGATCCTAATTTCTGAACTTCCCTATGGGATAAGGTCAAACTCTGAT
Organism: Rhynchomys soricoides; assembly: GCA_019843965.1. NCBI lineage: Eukaryota > Metazoa > Chordata > Mammalia > Rodentia > Muridae > Rhynchomys > Rhynchomys soricoides. Next base: position 809,070 of record JADRCH010000031.1, read on the forward strand.
AGAGTCATTTTCAGCAGTGGATGATATTGACCACAGGAGACATATAGAAGCTCAATATTAATTACCTTTGTTTTTGCAGTGATAAAATACTCTGACAAAGGGAGCTTAGAGCAGAGTTTAGTTTGGTCCACAGTTAGTATTCTGTCGAGGACCCAAACCCACGGGATGCTATTCCCTACATCTAAGTGACTCTTCCCACCTCTTTAGTTTAGATAATCTCACACAGGTGTGCTCAGAAGCCTGTCCATGTTCTGTCAAGTTGACAGCTAAGATTACCAGCCCAACAATAAATACTGTTTTAACATTATCTAGACCCAAATATCATAACTACCAAGGTTAAAAAATCATTGATTATTTTCTATATAATAAAAATATAAAATATAAAAGTTGCATATAATTCAACTTTTAGGCTAATACTAGAGGCAGCTGTGACTTAAGGTACTGGTTTTTGTTATTGTTTTTGTTTTTTGTTTTTTGTTTTTTGTATATACACTTCAAAAATGAGTTCGAATGTCCATCTCCTTCATTTTTCAATTCAAAAGATGATGTTATAGTTGAGAAGCATATGCCCCATGACATCACCCTTAAGATGAAGCCATTTTGTTACAGCACAAATATAAACCATACTGAGGTGAGAATTGAATTCAATATATATATACACTTATGTCAGCAGAGACAAACTAAATTAGAAGTAAGAGATGAGAAGCGTGGTCTTGGAATTGGCAATGATGAATGACCTACTTTAGGAGGGGGGTTCAGTTTTGATTTGCAAAAACTGTGTTCCCCTCTGCACACGAGTCTTCTTTCCCCACACATCTTGCAGTCCAGATGGTGTTCTTCTGGGATGACTTTCATTTGATTTTCTCCCTTCTTTAGAAATATTTCTTTCCTTTTCACTATGTCAGAAAGTGGCAATGTCCTTGAGGACCATTTTTTCCCAAATGCTCTTCTTTCTAGTAGTAATTCGGTGAGGGCTTCTATCAGAACAATGTAGACTCTAGAGAAAATAGAAGTGCAGTCCTGCTAGGTAAAGATTTTTAAAACTTATTTGAAGAAATGGAAAAACAAATTCCATTCTTCACTCAGGATCAGGATGGCCATAGTTAATTTCATAGGAAAAGTTGACAAATTTGCCCTGGAGTGATGTGTAATAAGAAAAACAACGGGCCAGAGGGATGACTTGAGAGTGAGGAATGGGAGACTACAATGCCACTTCCTGCAAGGGTATGACACACAACCTTAGCAGGTTGTGAACAGAAGCTTGGAAAGGTATCTAATAGCGTCCACTATGACTTCAGAAGAGCAAACATCTGAAAGAGGGGAGAAAATGGGTACTCTCTGTTTCTAAAGGCAAAGCCACATGAAGGGTGGGATTAAATATCTGTTGATATCAAAAGATGCCAACAGGACAGCAGGAGTGAGTCAAGATTAATTAAGTATCATTAAGGAGTGGAACTCACTGTACCAAAACAGAAACTGGTCATTTCCCCCAAAGCTGAGACTTCCTATGAGTGTTTCCCTCTGAATTAAGTTCTTCAGCGTCAGTGTGTCTACCACCCACTCGCTAAGGAAGCTTGTAGGAAACTTTCTATTTCCTCTTCTCATGGAGCACCCCTACTAAGGATTACCTGTTGTAGTTGTCTATAAAATTTCCATCCTTCCATCTCTTTCAGAAGCCACCTCAGAAGGACCTGCATTGGAGAGTTGCTTCTTGGTAAAATGCAGCCATCATCCTTACCTGTGAGATGTCTTTTCTAAAGTTTAGTTTGTTCAGTTGGTGGAAGAGCTTTTTCCCCATGATACGGCCAGCAGCCTGTAAGACAGTCTCAGCATGCTGTTGCAGATGGAGAAAGACAAATCGGAAATCCAGGAATATCAAAAACCAATTTAGCACACCACTCCAATGGCTCACTGCAGTGACATACCATATTTGCATCACACAGAAAAAAATTCCCAAGCCTCTTTTTCCCATCTCTCTCCCATTTATCTAATCAGACAGACAAGCTGTTGGGGGAGTTTTCTTCTCTAGTCTCCAACATCTTATCCAAACTCAGTTTACATTAGGCCAAGTATCTGTTATCATCTTCCTTAAACTCTTCATCAAATACTGTTTCTCCATGTGAATCTGGGTGCATTATGACTTTCAGTGTTACTTTAATTTCCCTTTATATCTTTGATGTGAATCAGCCAAGTCAAAAGTCCAAGCACCTGAAAACTTGTTACTTTTTGAAGCTGTTTTAAAGATAAAGGTGCACCAAACCTACACTGCCCTTTACCAAATTACATGTATGTCCACATGGTAACATAGAAGAAGAGGAAGAAGAAGAAGAAGAAGAAGAAGAAGAAGAAGAAGAAGAAGAAGAAGAAGAAGAAGAAGAAGAAGAA
>JADRCH010000031.1:811464-843190 GCA_019843965.1 Rhynchomys soricoides
AAGAAGAAGAAGAAGAAGAAGAAGAAGAAGAAGAAGAAGAAGAAGAACAACAACAACAACAACAACAACAACAACAACAACAACAGCAAGAACAAGAACAAGAACAAGAAGAAGAACAACAAGAACAAGAACAAGAACAAGAAGAACAGGAGGAGGAGGAGGAAGAGGAGGAGGAGGAGGAGGAGGAGGAGGAGGAGGAGGAGGAGGAAAAGAAGAATCATTTCCAATATGTTAAGTATTGTTAACTGTATATTTCGCAAGGATTAATATTTTGGTGACCCAGAGCAATACAAAGCATTTCATTATATCCCTTTGTTGTAGAAAAGGTCTTCTGAGCAAAAGAGCTGCCATGTTCATTACATACATTGCATTTGGTTAGAAAAGGCCATTTGAGCTTCTTGTCTGTTAACATTCCCTCATATAGTAGGTTATGGAGAAGATTATTAGACCCTCACTGGACATTTCACAGACTTCTTCCCACCATTTGTTTGCAATTCTGCCCTTGAGCTCTAGGTCTATAGAAGTGCCACAGTATATAAACTGAGGGAGATTAATTGAAGACCTACTTGTGGTAATTTAAATAAAATGTACTTCATAAATCTCAGAAATGTGAACACTTGGTCGCTAGTTGGTGAATGTGTGGGATTATTAGGAGGTGTGGCCTTGTGAGAAGAGGTATGTTACAGGGAGAAGGAATTGAGATTTCAAAGGCCTGTGTCATTTGCAGTTAGTTTTCTCTTTCAGATTGAGATGTAGGCTCTCAGCTACAGTTCCAATGCCATACCTGTCCACCAGCAGCTATGCTTCCTGCCATGATAGTCATGGACTCTCCCTCTAAAACTGTAAGCCCCCAATTAAATACTTTTTTTATAACCTTCCTTGATCATGGTGTTTTGTCACAGCAACTGAAAAACAACTGAGATAATCTTACATTTAAAAATCACCCGGTTACTAACTACTAAATTATGTGATATATTTAAAATTCATTGTAGTTCAGGTAACCCAGTGATACAAGCAAACACAGTTTTAAAGGAAAGAGACGAACTGGCTCTTACATAATGAAAACAAAATATCTATCCTCACCTGTCTTTACCCATTTTTTCTTTCAATTTTTAAATTTGTCTACTGATTGTTAAAGTCATTGAGCCACCATGCCTGGCCAATTTTACATTGTTTGATTGTTATTCTTCTTTGCTGTAAACACATTTCAGCCAGTTAAAGTAGACTTTGTCTAAAATAACAGCAGCAACAACAAAACTGATAAATCTACAGTCTGTTGTGCTGCTGTAAGACATTATTGTCAATGAAATTTTAATGTTAATGTAGTTTTAGCATAGATTATTTTAACTTATGATGGCTCTATTGAGTTGTAACCACATTATAAGCTGAGGCATGGGTGACATTCACACAGAATCAAAACTGTTAGTCAGTCACCAAGAAAAGCGAAGGAGGGAATGGCCTCTGGAAATTATTGTAGAGAATCCATGAACTACTTGTATAAACGCCTGCAATCCCACTACTCAGAAACACCTTCTCTTGCTATTCTGGTGTGTTATTGTCTATTAATGTTGCTTCCTTGGAAAAAATGTACCTACTAGGTTGATGTCATTTTAAGAAATTATCTCGTATTCAGTTTTATTATGAAATAACAATCCATACAATAAATACAAGTTAGTCCTGTTTAGAATTGAATCACATGCCAGCCATATTCTTTTCTGAATGGAGAATATTCAGTAAATGTGACCTTTACTATCCTGAAATTCTGTTCTTTCCACCAGCCCCAAGTCCATCTTCAAAACACCTCAAAGGAACAGATAACAGCTTGATAGAAGTCAGCAGCCCTGTGCTTGTAAGAGTCATGCTTTTCTCCTTTTCTTCAGATTTTCTCTTCTTCCTTTCTCCAAGGACTCTGCAGTTAAAAATAGCTCATATTGACTTCAATTTCATTTCAGTGAGTAGAAACATTGTCAATATTAGTGAGCAAATAATTCTTTTGCCAATATACAATACACCTCGTTAAGCATGCTTCCTCACAGTATTCCTTTCATCCCACACTTAAGTTTAAAGATTTACATTACTTACTTGTTAATGTTCTTCTATGCTACATGCTGAGTATGAATTTCAGAATGTGACAGTGAAATTGTATAAATGGATGTACTTAAATTACTAGATTTGTTAATAGGGCATTTTAATTTAGCAGTGTTCTTCTCGCCTGACCTCTACATAATTAAACTCTTCTGAAGGCATTCATGTTATTTTCCCCTTACACTTTGGGATCACTGTGTGTCTTTACTTCTATAAATATCTAAGATTTAATCTGTAGTCAGAACATGTCGCTCTTCCACCCTCTGGTTGTAAAGAATATGATCACACATAAGTCTTTGTGTTATTGATGCTCAAATTTTGAGGATTTTAATATTTGGTTTACTTTTCATATCTCCCACATATCTGGTCATAAACTTGAAGAAATTTAATTTCTGAAGAAAACAAACTGTTTCTTGGATGAAGCTGAACTTCCTGATCATTTTTAATCAAATTAGTTTTATACTGATATTATTAAGTATAGTTTTCTCTTAAATGTTAAATTAAAAACAATAAGTTTGATATTGTCCCCTTCAACTGCTCCTTCTTCTTCTTCCACTTTGTCTCATCTATTCTATTTTGCAATTACACATGCCCTTTAATTAACAGAGATTTCTAGATCTTTGTGCTCTTTAAGTTGATCAATTAAAAAATTCACTGTTTTCTTCCCCTTTTATGGCTTGAGTATTATGGTGAAACATCTTTAATTGTCTTTCCTAATGACTCAAAATCTGGCATCAGTCTTGTGAAGCACACACATTTCTGCATCACGCATTGCTATGCCTTTTGTTCTCCTGCGTAGAGAGCTGGGAACTGGCTAAGAAGATTTTTTTTTCAAGTCTCAAAACTTCTCATACTGAAGCTCCTACAAATGTATGATTCTTGATGCCAGATGAGCCTTTATTTTGCTTTGGGTTACCTGCTGTCAGTCAGACCATGTTTCCTACCCCCTACCATTCTCCTCAGCTCAGTCTCCTACCTCATCACTCTTTGAAGACATGGCTTACCTCCTACTTTTGAGTGAAAGGAAAATACCAAATTTCTCTGTTCTTTTCTTCCTGATTATCCATGTTAAAAAAAAATAGTTTGCCTATTCAAAGGTAGTCTCTTGTTAACACTATCATTCCCAATGGTTCATTCTCAACTATCTTCTCTTTCAGTATTTTATACATATTTCTTTCTTTCTTATACATGTGTTCATGCCCACATATTCCTATAAAAGATTTTAGTTCATGATTTTAGGTTTTCTACAATTTTCAACATTTTGCATTGCTTTTGTAACCAGATACAAACAAATATATCCAATACCCTTTTCTCTCCATCAACAAAATTCCCAAGCAAATAATGCCATTCTACATTCACCATGTTTTGCTTTTATGCTCCTGATGTGTTACACAGTCCTCAACATTAACTCTTATCAAACTCTGGCATCCTTTAAATCACATGGTCACTAATACCTTTCTAAGTAACAATAAATCAACACCTTTCTCTACTTTTTAAAACAATTTCTACTCATGATGTCATGAATCACTGACAATGTTGAATCCCCTTTACTTTCTGATCACCCATGGTGATGGCATTCATGCCAGTGATTTCTAGGGATGTAGTTACATTAAAGATATCCATGATTTTTCTCCTGAGTTTACAAGTCATGTGTCAATATTGCTGGGTGTGTTGCAGAGTCATTTAGCACCCCAAAGCTAGAAGTTTGATTAGGGAACCAATATTCTGCCTCTCCAAACACCTTCCTTTTCTAAACTGATAACTTTTAATGCTGAGACATTAGAGTTCTCTTTAAATGCAGCAGAGACTGATCAACAGACTAAGATTAGCTTAGAATTGGTATAAAGGGATCCTATAATCAGTGATCAACAATGCTAACAACTCTGGAAGCCAGTCTCAGGTTCAAGTCTCAAGTTCAACAAATGAACACCCAGACAACATGTGAGTATAAAAGAAGGGAAATTTATTAAAGAAATGGAATTGGGAGAGCTGTCATGAGAATAAATGGGTCATGGATTGGATCAATAGACACCAGAGATACCCAAAAGGAGGGGTCATTAAAGGTGAGTTGCTGTTGTCCAGATTTAGGGGGATTTACAAAGGGACTTTCAAAGGTGAAGGGGACTTAGGGTGAACTGTCTAAAGCTGTCAGTGTGCTCTTGGATATTTGCCTATGTGGTTTTGTTAGGAACCAAGATGTTTTCAGCTGTAGCTGTCCAGTGGTTAACACCAAGCAGCCAGCAACTGTCAGCTCAGTTGGGGGATACCCATGGGATCATGGAGCACCATCCTGACTGCCATGCCCTTGTCCTATCTTCTTATCTTGAAGGGTTATTGTAGTTTGTTTGCTTTCACAGCCAATGCCATTGCTCCTAGTAAAATATACTTACAACATGTTGTATGATTGCCCTTTTCTCTATCCTTCTATGTGTATATTGACCAATTTCTATCTAATTCTCCTAAGTGCCTGCTGAACCTATGGCAAGACACAAATGGTTCCAGTAAACACTGCTTTAATGGTAAGTATCAATTCTTACAGTGGAAGGACAGAAGCTGGCATACAAAGTCATATTAGGTTCACGGTTCAGAACCTATTTGGCTCTCTTGGTCCTGTCTATATCTTCAGCTGTTTAACAATTTCCTTAATGATGTGATGTAATTCAACACTTTGCAACAAATTCTTGTTTCAGTTGGTTTTGGTTGTTTCCTGTTACTAGCAACTAAATTCTTAATAAATAAAGCTTCCAACCCTGGCTTTAGAGTTATCTTTCTGAAATACAAGAGTGTTTTTATTTCTCTTTTAAATTATTCCAGAGTCATATTTTGTCTGCCATTTATAACTCAAATACCATATCTAAGCATACTAGAACCTGTGGAATCTGAGTTTTACTTCCTCCCTGCTGCGATCCCCTAATTCTTTCCTATGTACAGTAGGAATGCCAGCTTTATCACTTGCTCTTAGGGAATCTTCCAGGCCTTGCTTTTATCTTTCCCATCTAGCTTCTGGATAGAAGAGGCTCTCAGAGATCTGATTTAAAGGCTGTGAGCCTCTGTAGACAACACTGAGAGGTGAAGAATGAAGGAACGCAAGGAAATCTTAGAAAGATTAAGTTTCCCATGAAGATTCCATGGGAAAATATACACTAACAAAAGAGAATGTCATGACATGGTAAACTATGGTAAAATCAAAGGATGGAACCACAACATAAGAGATGTTAGAAGCTGAACACGCCTTTCCACTTATTTGGAGTTACTAGGTCGATAGCAAAGAGGGAGAAAACATCAGCATGGAGATGGCAGGAATGCAAGAAGCGATGGCATTCTCCTGTGACCATGAGGAAGACTGAGCCATAAGACACATCCGAGCCACCACTAAATAGAGGAAAATGGGCTCTTGAAGTTGACTCCCACTGATTAACTTCAGGACAACAGAAACTCTGTGCCCCTCCTGGGTTTTGATTGCATCAACTACCAAGGTGGCTAAAGACAAGATCCAAGCAAGTGATAAGAAGCAATAAAACCTGTTTGGAATCAGCAACATTATTGCTTAAGAGTTGTGAGAGTCAGTTCTTGGTGCCCAGGAATGTGAACATTTGACTAAGAAGCCAGGAAACAAAACATGTTAATTAAAATATAAATTTGGCAAAGCATGAGAAGTTTGGACAGCTTTAAAACTTTTAAAATGTTGCCACTGTAATCTGCCCTTAGGTTCCTTTCTGACTTTCTTAATTGCCATCTGTTAAGTGAATAGTGATAATAAGCTAGCAATACATTTCCCCCAAAGATTTTGGTATTAAATTTGCATTTTAAAAAAATCCACTCCCTTGTGGGGGTTTATTTTTACTTATTCTCCTTGAATTTTTGAGCTCTGATTTGTCCAAGACAACTTACCGTATTCTCTGGGTGCAGCTAGTATTCTGAGCCTCATGGTGGTGACTCTTCCATTGTTCCAGTGAGGCTGCAAATGGAAACCTGAAATCACTCGTACCTTATAAAAACCATGTGCTAGAAATGACAATGGAAGAGAAAGGTGCTTTTAAGAGCCTGGTGTAGATGCCTGGTCTTCCTTAGCATCAGAATCTCTGGCAGCTCTGATTTGAGTTTTGGCAAGATGTACTATCACCTTTGTGATATTTCCTCTAGTGGTTGGTGGTTACATGATTTGAGATTATTTTATCCACTACTGCAGTCATTAAGACCAAATATACTAAAAACAGCAGAATTTTAAGAATAATGTTTTTATAGCATATAGCTTTTGCTGCTCTGCTTTAAGCTCCTGGAGAATTACTCTATCAGTCCCACCCAGATTTCCTCAGATCCATTGATGAAAGATACACACACAACACATTAGCTCATTTTTCAACCTGCCCTATCAGCTCAATTTCTGGGCACTTCTAATCTCCTACAGCTAACATACCCTTCCTAATACTTTTAGCTCAGCACCCTAAATTTGACCTCAACTTTAGTTGCTCAGTTACCTCCTCCTTGTTCAGAAACCCAAATCTACCCTCATCATAGTAGCATTTATAATCTCCTGCGTGGGGAAGAAAGAGGCCTATGGCTACTCTGCCAGAGATCTCACATGGCTGGCCACCTTTTCTCCCTTTTAAGCATGACGACAATCCTTCTTTCTCTCTCCCCTGCATCTGCTAAGTCCTGCCTATTCCACCCAGCTCCTTGGCCACTAGAATCTTTATTGAAGGATCAAGAACCAATTGGGGAACAGGACCTTAGCATCAGCATCAACACCCACAGGTTTCTACTTATTTTCCCACATCCTGATATGGATGCAGTAGATATGAAAATGTAGGTACATTTTTGCAATAGCCATTTCCTCAACTGCATTTCTAAACTTACTCTTTTTGTACTGAAAACTGGCACTTAGCTTGAAATAAAAGGTTTGGGATGCTGAGAGATCACACTTGATTAAGTGCATAGAATTCACAAGAAAAATTGGCAGTTGAAGATTCAGTCTAAAATAACAACATGGAGCTTACTCCGAGACTAGATTTAAATAGCTAACACTCTAATGGGTGACAATTTGGGTTAGTGGAGGGACTAAACAGTAAGGCAGTAAGCTATAAATAATTTTATCCATTCATTCTACTCCTTTCCCCTATGTGAGCCATTCTGGTTCTAACTATGATTTATAAGCAATAATATGCTCACTGCTATAGAAGGCACTGTTCCTGACAGCTGCCTACTAGTGCATTGGGTTTTCTGTCTGTTTCTGCTTTTTGTTCTTTTTGGCCAAAAATAAAAAAAAAAAAATAGTTGTTATAGGCTCTGATTTCTGTGACTGTTATTGTTACCATTCATCTCTCCAATGAGTTTTACAGACAGGCATAAATCTACCTCTAATGCCAGACAAGAGAGCCATTCAAAGAAGTATGTAGACACTCAAATGAAAAGTGGTACAACTTCAAGCTGAGTTATATTGTTTCAATAAAAACAAATTTATGTTTCTGTCTCTTAAGATAAGTGATACATCAGTTAGTATATATCTTAGATAAACTAAAGTTTCAAATATAGAAATGTATATGGTGATGGGCATATTTGAAGATTGTGTGGTCAAACATGTATGCACAGAAAAGATGGCTGGTGGGCATTATTTGAAAATATACAGTAACAGTGCCCAAATCAGCAAGCTGTCACATATGGGTATAACAGCTCCTGTTTGCCATTCTTGATCTGGCCTCTTCTCTTCTTCCATCTTATGTGAGTGCTAAGTAAACTTAGAAGAAATGAATATATAGTTTCTGAGGAAACTGAGGTTCTCATAATTAATGAAGGTTTGGGTAGTCAAATGATTAGAAAGTGATAGTGCCAGAATTCTGAATCATAGCCCAAGCTAGTAAATGAGATTCCACCCTGTCTCCTATGGTATCTTCAATCTTAAATCATGAAGTTATAGCACAATGCATAATTCATTCTCACATGGAAAGAATACGGAAACAAGCCAAACGAGAGCTAATTTTAAAAAGAAGAAAATAGGGGCTGTGAGATAGCTCTGTCTCTAAAATACTTGCTGAGAAACCATGAAGACCTCATTTCAGTCCTCAAAACCTATATAAAAAGGGTCTACAAGAGGATTTGAAATCCTGGAATAAGGGAGGCAGGTGGATTTGTGGGGCTCACTGAACAGCCTCCATAGTCTACTTGGGAAGTTCTAGGTGATTGAATGACACTGTCTCATGAAACAATCGTGGGTAATACCCAAGGAATGATACCTGAGGTTGTTCTAAGGTCTCTACAGGCACACCCACACATATGCACATGTGTCTGGGCACACATGAACACACATGTGTGCGAACATATTCACGAAGAAACTAAGAAGATAAAATCATTCCATTTTAAAAGTTGTCTATTTGTGACTGTTACATAATTCTTCAATGTTTTATTTACTTACCCTCTCTCTCCACCTTTAGGAAGTGGTATGCTAGTAAGATTTTAATGACTGACTCTCTGGGTGAAAATGTAAAACTCTGATTTTCAGGACTTGATAATTTCTGGTGTGTGTGTGTGTGTGTGTGTGTGTGTGTAAGCACACACACACACTATGACTCTTGACTCTAAGCTACTCAAGTAGAGTAGAGTGGGCAGAACCCAGGTTCATGAGGTACAAGGAAGCCTACGTAAGATTAATCCAAAGAATAGCCACAACAAAATTATAACCAAACTCTCCCTAAGATTCAAGGGACTCCTGAGAGGAGCAGGAGACAGAAACCTTCACATAGAAGGGAAACTGCATAACAGTATCAGTAGACTTGGCTACAGAAGCAGATGGAGGGACACTGATAGACTCAAAAGTGTTCACACTCAGAATTCTCCAATAAGAAGACTGTACCTGCCAAAGTTTTACTTCAGAAATGAAAAAGAGATTAAGACATTTCCAGATGAATAAAAGCAAAGGGAATTCATCCCTCCGTGCCTTACAAGCAATGCTAAAGGAATATCTTCAAATCCAAATAGGGGGGATTTAATTAACAAACAACCTAAAGGTCACTTTTATCTCTTGTGTTAGAATAACATACGAAGATAAATAATTGTCATCACAGTGATTGGTTAAAGAACACATAATGTTTAAGAAATGTAAATTTGGGGCCAGCAATATGCCTTAGCAAGTAAAGGTACATGTCCTCAAGTTTGATAGCCTGTCTTTGACCAAATTTTGTTTATTTTCTTCTGTCTACATTCATGCTTGCAACATGGGAATCCTAGTGGTGCACTGATATATTTGCACCAAAGCACCCAAACTCATAAAATAAATAAAAACAAGATAATACAATGGAGAGTCAGCAAATGTGTAGTTTTGTACTTGATAGAAGTTAATTTGTAATCTTTTTAAAACAACCCGTTAAACTATAAGCTATTTGTTACACCTGAGAGGGAAAAGTTTGCCTCACAGGTTCTCCCAAGTGCGACCAAGAATACCACCGTTTATGTCCTGTCAGAGTTGAGACTTACTACTGCGATGTGATACATTTTAGAATGGATGAGAGATGTAGGTGATGTGTTTTATAAAACCAAGGATATGGAGTACCTCAGAGAGCCCATGATGTGGCATCCTCCCCACTAAGGTATCAGCCATATGACGGGTCTAATATGGAACAGAGTTTATTTGGGGACACAGGAAGGGTGTTGAGAATAGAGTAGAGGCAGAGAAAGAGAGGGGACAAAGAAGGACAGAGAGAGAGAAAGAGAAGAGAGGAGGCTGCTCGGAACACATGGAGAGAAATGGAAGGAGGGGCAAGAGGGAAAAAGGGGTCAGTGAGCAGAGGGGTTCAGAGAGAGAAAAGGTGCAGAGAGAGAGAAGAGAGGCCAAACAAACCCTTATATAGCAAGCCATCCCTACCTGGCTGTTGCTAGGTAACTGTTGGGCAGAGCCTAGAAGGAATGCTAAGGTGCTAACAGTAAGCTCCATGGTATTTTGAGTTCTTTAGGCTCATCCATGGAAGGAAAATAAAACAAACTAAAGTGTTGTTTGTTTTTTTGTTTTTTTGTTTTTCTGATTGATAGATTTTAAGAAATTCCATTCAAAACCTAGTCGGACCTGACTAGTCCCTTTGGTGTTTAGCTGATTCTAAACTTCTGAATGAGTGTGTTTTTTCTAAATGCTGAGACACCAAGGAAAGATCTTCAATAGTGCTAAGGGGTGAGTTGCTCTAGCATCTATTGCTAAGAAGGAACATATAATAGAAGCAGAGAACAAAAGTATTCCTAGAAACTCGTCTGTGAAGAGCTATAATTTATGGTGTCTATTCAGCATCCGCAGTGAGAACCGATACTGGGAAGAATGCCACACCGCTCTTGGCCGCTCTTGGCCTCTGCCTTCTGGCACAGTACTGTTAGCCAACGGGAACTGCTATGGGCAACAACTTCTGTCCTTCTGTTTACAGGCTGGCTGAGGAGTTAGCCAGGGGGATATATAGGCCTAGGAAGTAGAGACAACCCAAGGGGATATCTACTAGATAGTGGTATATACAGCATGAAACCCACCCAAACCCCCTTCTAACTGCAACAAAGCCCCAAACCATTTGGTTCTCAGTTGGCTCAAATCATTTCAAAGGGAGTTGGATGACTGCACTGTTCTTTCCATTAAGTTCCATTTTGTGACTGATAAACCACTTCATACCCTCTGGTGCACAAACGTCATCTTTCCTCCAAGCACACAAACTGATATATAGGAGGAGCCCTCCACACACGTACTAAAGGGAGATCTTTGTTATATGAGCTTTGTGTAGAACAAAAGGGGGAAGGAGTTGCCTTCCTGTGATACCTGAAGGTTGGTGGGACTGAGACACCAGACTGGAATTTTACAGTTAGAAATTATGATAGCTATATGGAACCTTGCTTCAACTTAATTTGTAGAAGAGTGTAAAGAGGGACTAAAGAGATGGCAGCCGTTGGTGCTGGCTGATGAGGCCACCGAAGTTCATTATGCCATTATACCATCCCATTTGGGTACGTCTGAAATTGCCCATATGCTTTTGAAATGTGTAGCTGAGTCTAATTACAAGACTTTAACCTCTCACCCAGTTATGTATCCAGTGTCAACACAGTTCAGGAAATAAACTTAGAAGATGGAGATTGGATTAGATGATCAGTTTTAGTTCCATCTCCACCTGTATCTGAAGTCCTTCTCCCTCCCTTTCGTTTCTGGCTTCTCCAGGGCTGTATTAAGAGTCAGGAAGAAGAGAATGAGACTAAGAAGGCTGTTGTCTAGCTGTCCTAGACTACCCTGTCAGGTCTACAAACACTGAGTCCTGGTGTGTTCATTTTCATGGATGAACAGTCTTATATCTTGGGATCTCAACAACCCCAATTCAGACATCAAGCTGTGTAGTCTCTGGCTGGTCATTTTCATCCACTTCAACACTACTTAAATCTACACCAACTGGATACTTCTAATCCTTTTCTGTCAATGCTATTTAACTCTTACCAGGAAGCCAACTAAGAGCAGAGTCTTTGCAGATATTATTCCAAACAAGTTTTTGTTTAGTTTTGTTTATTTGTTTTAATGCAGCTTTATTACTAGATGGACACCCACTGCCCAAATGATACCTTAGGTCTATAGCATCTTCTGTTCTTCTGGCCTTGAGTCAATCTAAACATTGCCTGCATCTCTTGGACTTCTCCAGGTGAGAGTCAGGTATATTCCAGCTGGCTGTGCCATTGTCTATAAAAATGGGGAGACCAGAGGAGCTCACAGAATTCTACAGTTTGCAAATATCAATAGATAATATTTAATTGATCTTTTCCGTCTAAGCAAATGCTTTTCCATTCATGGGACATTTTGTAGAAGTTCCAATAATATAACTTCTGGGAGCTAATGATCCTCTTCTTACCCAAGTGAGAGTGATAGCCTGCACCTTGGCAACATTCCCTTGAAAAAAGCTGTACTCTCAAACTTTTCTCTGGTCAATCTCTGTCTGCAATTTCCACAGCTCAAGAGTGTTGGGATAAACATGCACAAACTCTGCTTTGGATTACCTCTTAGCAAATACTGCCTGGATGTTCTGGTATCTCTTTTTAGAATGCACAGATATTTAACACCCTTCCTTAGCAGCGTTGGGGCCTCAGTCAAAATTCCAAAACAACAGGGACTTCACAGATAGCAATTATTGTATTTATAATCACTTTAAGGAAATGTTATCCATGACATTTTAGAAAGAAAATGCAAACATAGTACACAGTGATGCTGTTGGTTGTTTTGTAAAGCCTCTTAGGGATTAATAAAAACCACATGTTATGGATGAGCAATGCTAACAGAAATACATAGGTTCTTCTAGAAAAATGGGTTCATTCATACAGATTAGTAATCTCAAGTAATCTGAAATTCAGAATGCCCAAGAAGTGAAAGGACTGGGAAAAAAGGACTTTATTCATGTAAAATCATAATACAGAATGTTAGCATTCCTTCTAGGCTCTGCCCAACAGTTACCTTGCTATAAAAGAGGCTATTTGGCTCCTCCTTTTTCTCTGTCTCTGCTTTCTCTGTCCTCCCCCTCTGACTCTCATCTTTCCTTGACCGCTTTCTCTCTCTCTCCCTTTCCCCCTCCCCCTCTCTCTCCATGTGTTCATGACCTAATGTTTTCAGTCTAGATATAAAAAATGGGGGTGGGAAAAGATCAATGGGGAGAGGCAGATGCCTAGCAACTAATGTTTTTGTCTAAACAGACAGTGCAAGATAGATACAGTAAAGCCCAGAGAGTTTTAATGGTACAAGATGGAATTGAGAAACATATTTGATGTTATTTTTATTCACAAGAAGAATTTTAAATCAATTTACACATATTTTGCATTTGTTAAAAGAAATTTTTTTTTTGTCAAATGGTTATTTAGAAATTTCAAGACCAATAAGGCTATTACAAAACTCCTTTACACGTGGAGAGATGGCTCTATTAATAAAGTGTTTGCTGGTCAAGTATGAGGATCTACACTTGACCATGTAGAGTCCATGCACAAAGTTAGGTGTGGATGAACGTACCTGTTACCCAGTGCTGAGAAGGTATAGGAAGATCCCTGTGGCTCATCCAATGAGGCCCCACATCATCTTCAGGTTCAAATCTTCAAAACTATTTCAAATATTAAAGATGAGAGCAATTGAGGAAGACACTAGACACCAATGTCACATGCACATAGACACAAATACATACCAAACTCTGTTTTAAGTTCTACCTGTCAGCCGTGAGGCTCACACCACTTAAAGTGTTCATCTGCTAGGTTGGCACAGGGTAGTTTTAGTGCCATCTGGATAGCAATGCTCACTTTGACTCTGAAGATCAGAGGCTGTGGTGAGCCATCTGACTCACTCCCCCCCTGGTGATATATTGGAAGGTACCTGGCACAGAGGACAGACAGACGAACGTGGAAGGGAGAGTAATAAGATAAGAAACTCTGAGACCCTCAGAGACTAGCAATTTGCCTGCAGCCTTGCTCAATAGATTATGCACTATACATTTCAGGGATAGAGATAGGGGAGAGCCTGTGACAGAAGGGTTCTCACACACCCAACTTTAAAGTCACCCCATTGCACAGGTTACACTTTTAATTTTTATAAAACAAACATTTGTACTCCAGCAACTGGTCACCATCATCATCCTGGCAACTGTAATGATGTTTAATAACACTGACATGATCCAAACACCCCATAACCTAGGTCAGGGGAGGAAATCTCTGGGGGAGTCAATGACTCTCTCAAGACTGTGGCAGAAAGAAATCCAGACGTCCTAAGTACCATCAGTGCAAGCATGCACAGTACTGCTAGCTGGACTCCCTGCTTTGTATCCTGCTTGCTCTTCTTCTTTCACCCTTCCTGTGCTGAAGAGACCTGCAGGAGCTGCAGTTCTGAGGTGAGCAGGCTGCTGTGTTAGCCATTCCTCTTCCTTACTGTCTTAATCCCTTTGAATGTCAGCAGAAGCTAGGAACTAGGAGAAGAAGCAAGAGTTTCTTCCCAGACAGATAAGTCTTGTGTGTTGTTTCCTTTCTAAAATCTCCCTCTTATTTCCTTTGTATAGATGTAACTGAATAATTCTCGCTGAGCCTGCTCATGTCATCTGTCAAGAACAGACAAGACAGCAAAGCTACCTTGTGCACACAGAACTGACTCCTGGCATCTTGACATGTCCAGAATGCATCCAAATTGAGATCTTTTCAGTTGGGGGAGTGGGGAGGGTTGAACTCCGGGACAGAGAAGGTGGAATCGTAAATGTGCTCTGAAGGTTCCCACTTAATTTAATAGATTGTTACAAAGGAATCAATCCAGCGTGTGTGCAAATCAAGTGAGATAATGTCTCACAGACAGAGCTGGTTACTTAAAGCATGCATCCAAAAGAAGATGCTGGTTAAACTCCAGGTGGAATTGTCCTGGGTTTCATAAGCAAGCACTGGTCTTGTCTCTTCCATTAACCAGGAGGTAAAGGGCCTCTTACCTTCCTAGGGCTGGCTTTTGATGTAAAATCAACAACTCCTTCAACATTACCATTGATTCAGTGTTAACATAAGATTCAATCACATTTAGGGAGTTTGGCTTCATTTCTAGCACTGCTATTCTGAGCTGATTTTGACCCAAGCATATGCAATGCTAAATATAATACTTTAACTGCATTTCTGTTTCTGGTTGTTTTTTTTTTTTTTTTTTTTTTTTTTTTTTTTTTTTTTTTTTTTTTTTAACTAAGCCGAGATGCAGATGAGCCCATTTGATTCAAAAGTGTGCTGAGCACATTCAGGCTGTACAGCCTGTGACTGAAATCCTTCTGGAATTATCTATGGAAACAACCCAGAACTTTCAAGTAAAGCTATAATTTTGACAATGGGCTAACTTCAAAGGCAAAGCCAGCATTTACTGAGTGAAATGCATCCAGCTTTATGGTACTTTTACGGATCGCATCCTCTGAAGAACACTTTGGTACAAACAGCAAAGATGCTTGCAAAAGAGTGGTCTCTGAAACAGGGAAAGCCAAGAAGCTGTCAGGCAACCACCACTGGAGTACGGGATTAAATTGGGTCCCATTAATGTTCCCAATGAGCCTAAGTAGGTGGTATGTGTAGCACCAACCAGAGCTTGGGTAGCTCCCTTGTACCTGTTTGCCCCAAAAGACCACCAAGGAGCAACTCCAAAGCAATTGAACTAGGGTTTATTACAAGCTTGAGCTTGGGCCTACTCACTGCTCACCTTGACACAGCAGGATTTGTTGGTGAGACAGCCCCGAGCTCTTGGCAGGACCTTTTTTTAGAAAATAGTAAGCAAAAGAAGGGTTTTGTAGCCTGGCACACTTCTGATAAGGGGGTCATTACAAATTTTTTTTGCCCTTTAACATAATTGTTTAGTGCTGGGAGCCAAACTGTAAACTTAACTTTTGCTTTCCTCCTGATTGGTGGTTGATAGGAAGTAAAGTGCCAAGGGCAAGCTTGTTAGAGAGAGTAACCTGGGAACTGGTCTTGTTTGAGAGGAACCTGGGAACTGGTCTTGTTTGGGAGTAGCCTGGAAACTGGTGCTAGATGTAGGTCTTACTGGGGGGTAACCCAGAAAGTGGTGCTAGATGCAGGCTTGTTAGTTAACTCTAGTTCATCCTTAGGTCAGATTCTCTAAGATGGAGTCTGAACCCACGATCTGGTCTCTCTCAGCTGGAGTGTTGTTGACCATGAGAGCTTGTGCTGAGGTGTTCAAGGGAAGTGGAAGTAGAGACTTGGTGGCAAATATTACATCCTGGCAACTAGGGTCATGGCTCACTAGCTCCTGATGGGTTCTGGTCATGACCTCTAAAAGCTAGTGATTATGGGGGGTCAACAAAGTGTGTTCCTGGACTATTGAATTTCTTGTGGGTGATTTCTCCAGCTGTAGAAAATCTACTTAGGATGACATAGATGAGTGGGTGACAGTGAATTTACAGAATAAGGAAAGCCACCAAGAAATAGAAGGCCTTAACAAGCTGTTATTTAGATATACGTTTCATGGATAGAATTTCAAATACTCTGGCAAGATACTGGAGCAGTAGAAAGGAGAATTTCTAGTCTATTTACATTCAATAGAGAAAAAAATAAGGCAGTTTGTGCACATTTTAGATAAATAACAAGGTGTAAGGAGATTATATATTTTACTTTTCAAATTATTTTCCACAAATTCAGTTTTTCCCTTACTATCTTCTTTTACAAAAATGGGAAATATCTCACTCAAATGATTTGGGCAAATCTCACAATGGGTAACTAACTGCCTAAGACGACAACAATATCAACTGACTAAATAAAAATCCACTCTCTTTCCTCAAGTGGCACCATTTTTGTGTTCATTAATATTGGAAAAAAGCAAAGATATTGGAGTAATATTTAAGTGATGCTTAAATTTGAAAACCTATTGCCAAGCATTGAGGATCATACCTGTTATTCCATTTGTTAGAAGGCTGGGACCAGAGGATTATAGCAAATGCAAACTGCTTGGACTACACAGCAAGACCCTGTTACGAATATCTTTTAAAAATTAAAAAGCTCCTTAAAACAGTCCTCAGAGCTGGGCATACATATCTCAGTGGAAGAGCACTTGTTTAATATGGGTAAGCTCTTGATTAGATCTCCATCCCTTAAAGGAATCAATCAAACAGAATTTCCAAACTGCCAGTTTTACAACAATAACACTTATAATAACCACGACGGTATTGCTAATAAAAGTGATAACAATGCTCTAAGCACATATTGTATGTTGGGAAATTTGCTAACCACATTTGCACATTTGCATTTATTGTCTAATTATCACCTTTTTGGGAAAATTATACAATTTACCTGAGTTAAAGTGTTTAAACAGCTTAAAACTTCCTCCAGGGTTAGTCAACACTGGAACTTGTTTCCCCCCTAGCATATTTTGTCTGTTATACTTTGTTGGCACTGTTGTGACTACACATCACTGGGTCCCACTTGTATTCTAGCCAATATCACTTCATTTCCTCTCATCAAGGATAGTTTCATCACCATGAGTGGTCTGTGTGTCCTTCATATCTTGAGGAGTAACATACGCAAGACTCTACAAAATCTATCACATGTCTCTAGAACACTGACACACAGGTTGAGAGTTATGTGGGGTAAATCCGATTGGCTCAGTTTGGACAGCTCCTGGACCTACTTAGTCTTTTGGGTTGAGTTTCTTCTTTGTGTGAATAGCACCACCTGTCTTCTAGGGGTAGAGAAAACATTAAAACTTGGTGTGTTAACTATATAAATGACTTGCAACTAGGAAAGGTCTTGAAATAGATGATTACAACGTCCATTTCCTGGAGGTAGTCTACATATGGCTATGTCTTCCCCATTTGCTTGGCTTTTATCTCAGAAGAACAGACTACTCAAAGAATTATTAAGAACTCTCCTTGTCCAGCATTGTAGTGGCCACTTGCAAGAGATAAAGTAAACAGAATCCTTGATATCAAGAAAATTATTTGGCCACCAAAAGCAATAGGCATGAACAAAAGTAATAGACATTCCCCAAATATTAACATTAGAATGTGATAAAAAAATTGTGGATGCCATTCCCAGAGAGTGTAGAGGAAGAACTAATTCCATCTGGGAGCCATCAAGACAAGTTCACAGATGTGCAGTGAGCAAAAAATAAGTGGTATTCCCTAATCCTCCACATACATTCCCTCAGTGGAGAAGATGGCAAGGCAGCCTTTCTTCTGGTCCATAATGAACAAAGCAAGCATAGGCAAGGAACTTCTGAATATCACCAAATCATTGCACTCTCATATTTGCCTGCAAAAACACTAGAAAGAAGTCTGTGATCAACTAAGAAAGACAACTGTTCCTCGTGGGGCGCACATATTCATGTTCGTGTTTTATAAGTCCCATTTACCGATCCAGAGAAGAGTACAGCCTTCTGGACTAAGAACTGACAACCAGATGAACTCCGAGGGAGAAGATGGACATGATCCCTTCTTGTAGCTATCATTTGCTTTTGCTCCTGTCACTGAAAGTGGGTCTGGCATGTGATATTCGGCTTTAAGCTTCAGCAATCATCCAAGGATCCACAGTCCCAGTCGTTGGTTCCTGCTGCAGTTTCCTTGGCAACCATGGCCCTGCCAGAAAGCTCACCTACCCACAGTGGGACACTGTATGAAGCCCTACAGCTCTGTCAGAACTCTCTGATTTTAAACAATAGGAGACCACACTGAGATTCTTGCTTGCTCAAATGCCAACCCGGATGCCATCATTTTGTATGTGTGGTGCGCCTTTCATCTGGGCAGTTCAAAGCAGGACTGGGTCTTACCTTATAGAGATGAGTGTTATTAGTCACATGTTCTGGAAAAGAACCAGAAGCAAAGAGTGGCGGAAATCAAAGGACTCAGCAGTTAAGTGCTAACTTCACCCATTACTTTCTTTTGCTCCCTCCCTCCCTTCCTTTTATGTCTTTCTTATCTTCGTCCCCATTTTCTTTACTCCTCTTACATATATTTCTTAAGCAATATCCCTGGCACTCCCTTGCAGTCAGTCTTTATAGTTGCTTCTAGAAAGACCAAACTCGAAGTCTGGAATTGAGATCGCAGACTCCGTAGGTTCCTCCATTGACTTTCCAGTCACCTGAGCTAAACATGACTAGTGCCCATATCAGATGCTGTTACTGCAGGTTCCATTCTGACCTGCTAGGGATCATCAGAGTCCCTCTTTTCTTTCCTTACATTAATTGCTGATCTTGAAGGGTGTTCCTAATGAGAACTCAGTAATGGGAAAACGAGAGTCTGCATACAAAAATTAAAACTTTCCAACAAGATCATTTAGGGAAGAGTTCTTCCAAGATCAGTGTCCATATCCCTCCCGACAGATTGTGTTATAAGATGTCTTTGATTCAGTCTTGGGTGGAATTTGAGGTTCTGCATCTCCAACAAGGTCTCAAGTCATACTGCTACTAGGGGTTGGGTTAGAAGACTATCCTTTAAGGAAGGAAGGACTCTGAGGCTGTATCTGCATCTATACTACTTCTCTGTGTACTGTGTTTGGATGAGAGGGGGAAGAATAGGTCCCATTCTCATACAGATTTTTACGTATTCCTTCGAGTCATGCAAGGTAGTCAGTATTATTACGTCTACGTTTTCTGTTCAATGACAGAAAACTAATGAGATTTCACAACCAGTTATTTATACTTGTCACAGAAAGACTAATCTAGGTATTGAGAATGCTAGGGTATTACAGAGGACCTTTGTTGGGCTCCCAGGGTCCGCATCAGATGGTTCATGATCAGTTGTCATTCCAGCTCCAGAGTATCTCATGCCCTCTTTTGGCCTCGTTGGGTACTGCACTCGAAAGCATATGGCCAAACACAGACATGCATGTATATAGCTAATTTAAAAATTAATAACATGTTTTTAAAAAAGACTAACCCAACTTCAATGTTTTATTACCATTGTAAAAATATAAATTGAATATTATTGCTGCAGCAGCTCTTAAAACACATATGGCAAGCTCTATCACAGACTCACAAAAGGGTTTTCAGGGACATCTTAAGGGTTCTTTGTTTGTATCTTGTTTTGTTTTTTGTTTGTTTGGTTTGTTTTTGTTTGTTTGTTAGTGACAAACCCCCAGAAACTCTCAGATTCCTATTTAATGAAACTATACCAATTCAATTGCTACGGACTGGCTTTTTTCCAGACTATTAGTTACTCATGAGGACAATCTGCCTCCACCTGAACTTGATTGCATGACATCACTTAACCATCAGCATGCTGGGAACGTGAGAACATACTTTTGTTTGGAAGCCTTTGTAATAGTTAATACCCTGAGATGCGATCTTCCTAATTAGACCACACCCAAACTCCAAGGACTAAGTCTTTTTTAAGAGACAGGCACTGGGGAAGAAGGGCAAGGGAATGTGGTGACAGAGACTGGAGCTACTGCTACTTTTCAGAGGTCATCTGGAGCTTCAGAAACCAGAAGGGGTATGATAAGATTCTATATCCTGAGGTAACTTGGTCCTTCTGATACCTTGGTTTTGTATTTCTGACTTCCCGAAGCTTTCAAAGGACAGTTTTGCTATTTTCTGTCACATATTTTGTGGTTATTTGTTGTGGTAGACCTAGGAAGCTCGTACACAATGCCTTCAAGATTTCCCAACATTAAACAAAGTCTTGGTATGTATGTTTTCCCTCATCCCTTCAAGCTTCCCAATATTTAACACAGCATGGCTTTGAATGTTTTCCTGTGTGCCTCAGAATTCCCGATGACTAGCTTCTGTTGTCTGGACTGGGTACTTAGGGTCTGCTTGTAGGCTGGTCCTGAGGACTGAACAACTCCGTATTGAGTAAGTGAAATGGTAGTGATTCTCTGGCCAGACTCATTAAGGAAATCACACGAACTTGCTGCAATCTGAAAGCTTTAAGAGTAAAACTCCATTTCATCTTTAAAAAGAAGGCGTCCTAAATCTTTGATGAAAAGGAATGATAAGGATTTGGACATGTTTATGTAATGACAAAGCCAATTTCCCAGGTTTGGACTCAAACTTTCGTCCATTCTAGCTGTAAATCCTCTTGAGATTTCTATGGTAATGGTCCTGGGAAGAGTATCCGAGCTGCCTGAAACACTGCTGCCATCGTGCGGCTAATATGCTCCACTACATTTGTTTTCTAACTTCTACTAACAGAAAGTAGGGGCTGAGAAAGGAACCCCGGTTTTAATATTTAGCTTTTGTCCTTTAACCGATGTGGCAGAATGAGACAGCATCTGCTCTAATTTCCTTTACGTTTGACTATCGAGGAGAGCGACATGATACAACTGCCAATAAGAGGTGGTAATTCACTAATAGCACTGTCTCCTTCGAAGATGAGAGCGTACTGAGAATTTCAATTTGATTTTTAGTCCCCGATCGATCTGTGCTTCCATGGTCTTCAACACACTGGCTTCTGGAGAGGGAAGATGAGAAGGTCAGAGTTTTAAGAGGCCAGCTACTACCTACCCCGTACTTAGAGTTTCTTTTATTTTTCCTGCTGTGAGGCCATTTAGCCACTCTCTGGGGAGCCATGTTTGTTCGTTTAATTCTCTGTCATCTAGCGTTCTGGTTGCCTAGTTTTCTAGGGAAAAGGATTAATAAACCTCCAAGTCATATTTGATATATAATTGCCATATATTAAAATTACTGTTCTCAGAAAACAGCTTACTTTTCTGATTAGTAGATTGCCTGACTGAAACCCACCAGCATCTCCACTCCCTAGACCATGATAAAGTTACCAAGCACACTAATGCTCAGAGTCATGGTCTGAGTTCTTAAGAGTGGATGTTCTAGGGCCTACCTCTATCATCACCACTACTGACGTGTGGGGAGAATACATCATAGCTCTTTAAAATATTTTTTGAAAGGCTCACTCCAAGAATGTCCCAAGAAGATAAATAAAGCCTGAAAACATTGTTCTTAAGTATTAAATTAGTAATTTTAATCAAATATAAGAGATATAAATGGCTAGGGAAATGTATTTGGCTTTACCTTGATACTGTTTTGAGCAGCTAGACCTGAGAGTGAAGGCAGAACTCAGGTTGCTTGGTTTGTGTGAATATATGTGTTCATTTGTTACTCTATTCCTTGTTACTATGTTTATTGTTTATTATTATTACTATATTTCATGATCTTTTGTTCATTGATGTAACAAAATAATAGTCAGAAGCAACTTGAGGGAAGACTCTCATGGCTGGGAGGGCATGATAGGCAGACAGAGTGGTTTTTAGCTGTGGAGGTAGGCATGTGAAGCCAGTCTTATTGTATCCATAGCCAGGAAGCAAAAATGAAGGCTGGTATTCTGCTCAGGGTTTCTTTTGCTTCTTAACTCACTCTGGGTCCCCGGCCCATGGGATTGAGCTGTTAATCCCACAGATGTGAGGAGAAAGACCACCGATCCAAATCATGGCCAAATTAATTAAAGCGAGTCTTGTTATTTGTTATTTTGCTATGGTGCTAATTTTAGGGAAACCTAAAAGTTACATACTGGTGATTCCAAGGTTTCTATTAACCTGGTAGCAAATAGTGTTCCTCTGCTTAGCTTTGCAGTAGTGTTAGCTAGGACAAAGGAAACTTGTACTTTGTTTGAGCTACTAGAAAATTTGGCTCTTATTTTCATTAGCAATTATCTATCTTCTGCTAAAGAAATATTGAACACCAAGTATGTGCAAAGTAGGAAACCCTTATATATCTTTTTCAGATGTTCAAGGCAACACTGCATGATCATGTGCCACCTGCTTCTTTACCATGGTCTTTAAAACCTAGTGACCTCATTTCAGTTTTTAGTGTACCACTGACCTCTTGTCCCTGTCATTTGCACAGGTTTTCTTCTGATGCAAGGTTCACCCTGGGATGTGGTTCTCAACAGATATTTTATTTCTTTAGGAAAGCCTTCATAGTATGCCCAAACCACTCTCTGAACTAAGGCAAAATCAGTTTCATTGAAGTTCTGGTTATGGAAGCTTTTATTTTCCTTTATATATGTGATTACTTGGTGATTTACTAACCTCAAGCACTCAAAAGACCTGGTTGAACAAATAAAGTATGAATGAAAAGTATCCTTCTCCAATTCCTCATGGACTTTTGTGAGGTCCAAGGTCCATTGCCCAGGGAAAGGAAGGAGGTTACTGGAGGCCAAGAGATTGAAGAGATTGTGGCAAGTCACAGGCAGATAAGACATTATTTATTTGTGGTAAGAAATACCATGCAAACAGACAACCTCTGGCAGACACTTGATATGTACTAGAACATGTGGGCCACACACTGTCAGGCATAGCGTACAGACAAACAAGCACACATTGTTTGGAAGTAGGCATGCAGTCTACAGAAGTCAACAGTGCCTAATGCAACTCATACTCCTGACCTCAAAGCCAGATTTATATAAAAACTCACACAAAAGTGTCATTCTGTCACAAGTAGCTAGATAACAAGTTACTTCACTAATTACATTGGGGTTCCCCAGACATTCAGTGTCAGCCATTTTTGTCCTGAGTCTAAGCCTCCCCATCCCCAATATTCAGCATCGGCAATCTCGGACCATGCTGTCTAAACATTACAGACTCTCATGGACCATCTGGTCCCTGAGATTTCTCTAATTGTTCTCTCAATGGCTTCATCATCATTTCCAAGAATAAATCAAACACATGTGGCTTAATGATCAAAATGTATGCAATTACAAGCAAGACAGAATGTACCTACACAAGAAACTATCTAGATGACATCTGGTCCTCACTACCATGTATGCAGTCCATTATTGACAAAAATACTGTTATCTGGCCCATAATTATATTTTGAAACGTGGAGGGTGAAGGAGCATGACCAAATAAAATGGCTTTGGGTTTATATGATCGCTAGCTTCCTAACTCTGATCTGAGGAGCTGGATCATTGGAACAGGTGCTGTAGGTTTGGTTTGGAGCTTAGACTTGTTAGTGCAACTTACAGATGAAGACAGTACCTAAGGATAACACCATAGACACAGAGCGAAACAAATCAGGAGTATGCCAGAAACATGGGGAGTGGAGTGGACAAAGTAAAGGAATGGTCCAGATGTGTCTCCTACTTTGTATCCAACTCAATCATTATACACAGAGAGTGCTGATGACGAGGAGCTGGCAATCAGGGATTCTGACAAATGCTTTTACCTTGGCTTATGTTGACAGTTAGGGTCAAGCCCACTCCAAGTATCTCTTGTTCAAGGATAAGGCCTTCAGAGTGGTATCTACAAAATGCCACAGGATGGAGAATGGGTTCTGCATATGTGATGACTACTAGCTCCTTGACAGACAATAGGGGCACAAGTACAGAGTCCCTAAAGCAGAACTATGGACCCTGCTTATTCCAGACATCATGGTGATAGTAGGGCCTTCAGTTTTGATTCCCTATGGAGATTTTGGAACAAAATCTTGTTTCATTCAAAGCTAGAGAAATACAATCATCAGGCAAAGCATATCTCAGGGGAGGAAATCCTTATTCTTAGACAGGACTACTAAAAATTATTGTTTGTAATTTTGGGTGGTTAGGGCATTGTGGAGAATATTTCAGAAAAATATTGGGAGACATAAATCAGATGAAGATATGGGTAGAATTGCCAAAGTTAGCAAATAAAACCACTTGATTCCCAGTTATATTTTAATTTCAGATAAACAAGTAATTTTAAAATCTTCACTTAATTTTAATCATGTGCTGTTTATTTGATTCCTCTTTAATTGGGAATAATGTGTTTGATCTGAAAACCCTAAGTTGGAGAAGCCATGAACAGTGGGTGAGGACTAGACACAAGGAGAAAAAGACCACTTTTGAAGAGGTTGGGTATGAGGGGTTGGAGATGAAATTCTCTTACAGACAGAGACCTGATCCACTGTACTGGAGTTCAGGATGTTCACAATCCTGTGTCTGTGTATGAGATTGTCCACACTGGAGTAACTGACAGACAATCAGCTGTAATCAGAAACAAATACTTATGACATTTATTTGAAACACAACCAAAAAAATTCTAAAATCTGAAGACTTCACTCATACTGTGAAATTAGAATAACCTGAATAAGGTCAACTCATGAAAATACTACACATGCACTGATATTTATTTCATGTTATTACATTATTCTATAAAGTAATATAATTATGTTATCACTACTCATAATTATTACTATAATACTATATTATGACATTACTACTTATTATTGTTATTAACAATATAGTTATATTACCTTTTATAAATATTGTCACAATTTCATTACACCTATTTGTAATGTACTGTGATCATATTCTCTCCTATTTTCCTCTCTTACCTACTATGCCCTCCTACCAAATACCTTCTCCTTCCCAACAAAATGCTCCTCCTATTGCCACACCTTCTATGTTTGTGGTTCCCTGCACTTAGTTAATGCTATCTGCATAAGCATGGGTGGGAGTTGATTTACTTGGACAAGGGCAAATTTCCAGTGGATATCAATGAGGAGTATGGTTCTTGCACCCTGCCTAAACCTCCCAACCATTAGCTCTCTAGAGCTCCTCAGGAAGAGGTCTGGCCTTGTGATCCACTCCCATCCTCCTTGATCTAATGTTGACGAGCACAGAGTTGAGAAGGGAGCCACTGCTTCTATGAGCTCAAGGATGCAGCAGCTAGTCTGTAATCAGAGGACAGCTCTCCAGCTTATCACATGACTCATTTCCATTCTCCTGCTCACAGATTTTTTCCCCCCTTCTTTTGAAATGTGTTCCTCCCTCCTTAGCCTCTCAAGGCTTTTGTCATGAAGGTACAGTAGATTTTGTCAAAGGCTTTTCCTGCACCTATGGACAAAATCATTTGATTATTTTCTTGAGTCCATTTAGATCATACATTATATTTATTGATGTATGTATGTTGAACCATTCTGCATTTCTGGAATGCAATCAATTTGATCTGATAGTCTTCTTGATATGTTTTTGTATTTAGTTTGCAAATATTTTATATAGAACTTTTGTATCTATGTTCATTGGGAAGATGAGTGTATAATTTTCTCAGTTTGTTGTGTCCTTGTATGATTTTAGTATAAGGATAATAACTGTTTCAGGAAAAAAAAAGAGTTCAGAAGATTTCCTTCCTTTTGTATTTTATGGGGTAATTTGAGAAGTTATTGTTAGTTCTGATTTAAAGGTTGGGAGAATTCTGTGGTCAATTATTTGGTCCTGGTACTCTTTAAAAATGTATTTTCAGCTTTTTAACACATTGACAAATGTAAACAATGTGTCTTGATCACATCCCACACAATGTGTCTTGATCACATCTCATATATCTCCAATACTTCTATCTTCCATCTCAGTGTCTTCTCCTTTTCCTCCTCCTCCTTCCTCTTCCTCTTTCCTCCTCTTCCTCCTCCTCCTTCCTCCTCCTCCTCCTCCTTCCTCCTACTCCTCCCTTCTTTTCCTTTTATAATACCCTGAATTCAATTAGTCTTGCCTGCCTGCACACAGGTATAGAGTGATAGCAAACAGAACACAGGCAACCTATAAGTGGCCACATTCTTGAAGAAATAGAGCTTCTTCTGCCCAGTAGCTGTCAACTGCCAAAATTCCGTAGGTGGGATGGAGTCCCATGATTCCCTCTTCCATCCTTGCTGGAGTACTACTAACTGGTTTGATTTTTTTGCAGGTCTTGTGCAGGCATAGTTACCATAATTACTATAGCTCATGAGTGCAATGATTACATCATGTGTAAAAGGAAGCATTTCACAGCATCCCTCCTATCCTCTAGCTCCCATGTTCTTTTCATAACTTTTTCCCTGATGTTCCAAGAGTCTTGGAGAGGAGTAATAGTAATTCACTTATTTAACACTTTGGTTAATGGACCACTGTGCCCACCATGTTAAGAAGCCTCTTTGATCAAAGTTGAAAGATGAATAGACTTTTTACTATTTTTGGTACCATGTGTGAATACCCTCCTTTGGAGCAGGCCACATATCCAATTGGAATATGGTTGGTTTCCTAGCAACAGCTATGCCACAATTGCACCAGAAGGGAAATCTTGCCTGACAGAAGACCTGGCCTTTTGCTTTTTAGGTAGTTCATTTTGTTTTCCTGATCACTTGCTAAGGTTCATTGTTTGCTATAGATCTGCTTAAATTTTTCTCTTTTTAAATTTTTTTAATTTAAAATGTAACTATATTATTCCCACTTGCCTTTCCTCCAATCCTTCCCATGTATCATAACACCTTGATTTCTCTAGATTCATTCATGGCCTCTATTTCTTCAGTTCACATGCACACACATACACACACACACACAAGTAGACAAATACATTTTGATCAGTTTGTATGATGGTTATGTATATAGTGTATATGTATCATGTATGATTTTAGGGCTGACCACTTGATATTGGATAACAAATTGAGGGACACTTCCCTAGAAAAGGATATTTCTCCTGCTCTCAGCAATCCTTAATTGCCTATAGTTCTTTGTCTAGGATTGATGCCCCATAAGATTTCCTCTTTCCACATTTGTATGTCTATTGATGATATTTTGGTCAGGTTTTGACTTTTGTTAAAAGTTATATTAAGATTATCTGCTCTGCCATCCTCCATTAGGTTTGCCTAAAAAGGAACAAACAGGCTAGCTCCCTCCCACCACCATTCCCCTGCCTGTCACTCTAAGTCATGCAGAGCTACCCTGAACTAGCTACAGGCTGTTTCCCCCCTTGGCCAGCTCCATTTTCTGACCACTGCTCTGCTTGCCTCCATCAGGCCCAACAAACAAGAAAAATCAAGGTCAGCTACACTAAGATCATCCATTCCAAGGCTGCCCACAGGAGGCCTAGACTACAGGGAACACCAGAGAGCTAAAGGCCCCTAAAAGAATACAAATGATAAGAGCCATGACAACATGGCAACTTCAGAGCAAAGCTATCCCATTACCATAGCAAGTTCTGGACATACTAGTACAACAGAAGCACAAGAAAGTGAGCATAAATCCAAATTTATAAAGATGGTAGAGGCCTTTAAAGAGGAAACAAATAAATTCCTTAAAGACATACAAGAAAATAAAACTAAACAGGTGAAATAAAGGAATAAAACTTCAAGACCTGAAAATAAAAATAGAAGCAATAATGAAAACACAATCTGAGGGAATCCTGAAGTGGAAAACCTAGGGAAGAGAACAGGAACAACAGACATAAGCATCACCAACAGAATAAAAGAGATGGAAGAGAGAATCTCAGGAGTAGAAGATACAATAGAAGAAACTGATATATCAGTCAAAGAAAGTGTTAAATCTAAAAAATCCTGATATAAAACATCCAGGCATTTGGGGATACTATGAAAAGGCCTGACTTAAGAACGATAGAAGAAAGTGAAGAATTTCAGCTCCAAGGACCAGAAAATATTTTCAATAAAATCATTGAAGAAAATTTCCTTAACCTAAAGAAAGAGGTGTCTATAAACACACAAGACTCCTACAGAACACCAAATAGAAATCAGACAAGAAAATAAAATCCTCCTACCACATAATAATCAAAATATTAAATGTATAGAACAAAGAAAGAATATTAAAAGCTGCAAGGGGAAAAAGCCAATTAACACACAAAGGCAGACCTATCAGAATTACACAATACTTATCAACAGAAACTCTAAAAGCTAGAAGGGCTTGAGCAGACATCTTACAGCATCTAAGAAACCACAAATGCCAACCCAACCTAGACTATTAAAACCATCAAAACTCTCAATTACCACAGATGGATAAAACATGATATTCCAAGACGAAAACAAATTTAAACAGTATCGATCCACAAATCCAATCCTAAAGATAATACTTGAAGAAAAACTACAGCCCAAGTTGGAAAAATACACACAGAAAAAATACAGGATATAAGCAAGGGGAGCACACACACACACACATACATATATACCACACACACACACACACACAGAGACAGGCACTAACACCAAAAACATCAAAATATCAGAAATTAATAATCATTGGGCAATAATATCTCTTAACATCTTTGGACTCAATTCAACAATACGAAGACATGGGATAACAGAATGGATGTGAAAACACGATCCATCATTCTGTAGCACACAAAGAAAACAACTCAGCAACAAAAATAGACATTACCTCAGAGTAAAGAGCTGGATAAAAGTTTGCCAAGCAAATGGATCCAAGAAGCGACCTAAAGGGACCATTCTAATATCTAATAAAATAGATTTTCAACCAAAATTAATAAAAAGAGATTTGGAAAAACACTTCATACTTATCAAAGGAAATATCAGCCGAGTTGACTTCGCAGTTCTGAACGTGTATGCCCCAAATGCAAGGGAACTTGTATTTATAAAGGAAACATTACTAAAACTCAAACTGCATGTCAAGCCCTACACATTAATTGAGGGAGACTTCAATATCCACTCTCACCAATGGAGAAGTCATTGAGACAAAAATTAAACAGAGAAATAACAAAACTAACTGAGGTTATGAATCAAATGAACCTAACCAGTATCTACAAAACCTATTGCCCAAACACAAAAGAATATATCTTCTTCTCTTACATATGAAATCCACTATATAAACAAACTAAAAGAAAACAATCACAGGATAAATCATCTCATTAGATGTTGAAAAAGCCTTTGACAAAATCCAACACCCTTTCATGCTGAAAGTTTTGGAGACATCAGGTATACAACAAGGTGCATACCTAAACATTATAAAAGCAATATACAACAAGGCAATAGTCAACATTAAATTAAATGGAGAGAAACTTAATGCAATTCCACTAAAATCAAGAACAAGACAAGGCTGCATTACAGAAGCTTTGTAATTTGATGAGGTCCCGTTTCTCGATACTTGATCTTAGAGCATAAGCCATTGGTGTTCTGTTCAGGAACTTTTCCCCTGTGCCCATGTATTCAAGACTTTTCCCCACTTTCTCTTCTATTAGATTTAGTTTATCTGGTTTTATGTGGAGGTCCTTGATCCACTTGGACTTGAGCTTTATATAGGAAGATAGGAATGGATCAATTCGCATTTTTCTACATGTAGACCGCCAGTTGAACCAGCACCATTTGTTGAAAATGCTGTCTTGTTTCCACTGGATGGTTTTAGCTCCTTTGTTAAAGATCAAGTGACCATAAGTGTGTGGGTTCATTTCTGGGTCTTCAGTTCTATTCCATTGATCTACCTGCCTGTAGCTGTACCAATACCATGAAGTTTTTATCACTACTGCTCTGTAGTACAGTTTGAGGTCAGGGATGCTGATTCCCCCAGAAGTCCTTTTATTGTTGACAAGAGTTTTTGCTATCCTGGGATTTTGTTATTCCAAACGAATTTGAGAATTGCGGCAACCAACAGATTGGAAAAAGATCTTTACCAATCCTATGTCTGATAGAGGGCTAATATCCAATATATACAAAGAACTCAAGAAGTTAGACTCCAGAGATCCAAATAACCCTATCAAAAATTGGGAAACAGAGCTAAACAGAGAATTCTCAACTGAGGAAACTTGTAGGGCTGAGATGCACCTAAAGAAAAGTTCAACATCCTTAGTCATCAGGGAAATGCAAATCAAAACAACCCTGAGATTCCACCTCACACCAGTCAGAATGGCTAAGATCAAAAAATCAGGTGACAGCAGATGTTGGCAAGGATGTGGAGAAAGAAGAACACTCCCCCATTGCTGGTGGGAATGCAAGCTGATACAATCTCTCTGGAAATCAGTTTGGTGGACCCTCAGAAAAATGAACATAATACTACCTGAGAACCCAGCTATTCCATTCCTGGGCATATACCCAGAAGATGCTCAAACATGTAATAAAGACACATGTTCCACTATGTTCATAGTAGCCATATTTATAATAGCCAGAAACTGGAAACAACCCAGATGTCTCTCAACAGAGGAATGGATACAGAAAATGTGGTATATTTACACAATGGAATACTACTCAGCTATTAAAAACAATGACTTCATGAAATTCGCAGGCAAATGGATGGAACATGAAAATATCATCCTGAATGAGGTAATTCAGTCACAAAAGAATGAATACGGTATGTACTTACTGATAAGTGGTTATTTGTCCAAAAGTTTGAAATACCCAAGAGTCACTTTACAGCAACCAGTGGGCTGAGCGCGAGGTCCCAGATGGAGGAGTTAGAGAAGGGACTGAAGGAGCTGAGGGAGTTGGCAGCCGCATGGAGGGAGCAACAGTGCCCACTGACCTGACCTCCTAATGCTCCCGGAGACTGGATCACCAACCAAAGAATACACATGGAGGTCCCCATGGTGCTGGCCACATGTGTGGCAGAGGAGGGTCTTTTTAGCCATCAGGGGGAGGAGAGGCCCTGAGGCCTGAGGGTGTTAGATACCCCAGTATAGGAGAATACCAAGGAGGGAAGATGAGAACGGGTGGGTGGGGGAATACCCTCATAGAGGCAGGGGGAGGGGGAGGGGATAGGGAGCTTCCAAAGGGGAAATCTGGAAAGGGGGAATCATTTGAAATATAAATAAAGTATAAAAAAAATGACAAGGCTGCAATCTTTCTCACTATCTATTCAACATAGTACTTGAAGTTCTAGCTAGAGACGTAAGACAACTAAAGGAGATCAAGGAATAAAAATTGAAAAGGAAGAAATCAAAGCATTACTATTCTCAGATGATATGATAATATACATAAGTGATCTCAAAAATTCTACCAGAGATCTCCTACAGCTGATAAACACTTTCCGCAATGTGGTTGGATACAAAGTCAACTCAAAGAAAAGAGTAGCCCTCCTTTACACAAAAGATATGCAGACTGAGAAAGAAATTGAAGAAGCATCACCCATTACAATAGCCACAAATAATATAAAATATATTTGTATAACTCCAATCAATCATGTGAGAGACCTGTATGACAAGAATATCAAGTCTCTGTGGAAAGAAATTGAGGAAAATATCAGAAGATGAAAAGATCTCCTCATGGATCAGTAGGATTAAAATAGTGAAAATGGCCATAGTACCAAAAGCAATTTATAGATTCAATTCTATACCCATCAAAATCCCAACACAATTATTTAGACCTTGAAAGAGAAATCCTCAACTTCATATAAAACAATAAAAAACCCAGTATAGCTAAAAAAAAATTCTGTACAATAAAAGAACTTCTGGAGGTATCACCATCTCTGATTTCAAGCTATATATATATATATATATATATATATATATATATATATATATATAT
>JADRCH010000031.1:843200-919475 GCA_019843965.1 Rhynchomys soricoides
TATATATATATATATATATATATATATATATATATATATATATATATATATACACACACACATAGAGTAATAGGAATACAACTGAATAGTATTGATATAAACTAAAAAATGTTGATCAGTGGAATTGAATCAAAGACCCAGAAATAAGCCCATTCTTCTATAGATACTTGATATTTGACAAAGAAGCCAAAACCAAACAGTGGAAAAGGCAAGCATCTTCAACAAATGGTGCTGGCCTAACTGTATATCTGGGTGTAGAAGAATGCCTATAGATCCATATCTATTACCCTGAGCAAAACTTAAGTCCAAGTGGATCAAAGACCTCAACATAAAACCAACACACTAATTCTAATAGAAGAGAAAGCAGAGAACTGCCTTGAACTGATTGACACAGGAGACAAGTTCCTGAACAGAACACCAATAGCTAAGGCACTGAGATCAACAATTAATAAATGGGATCTCATGAAACTGAAAAGCTTCTACAAGGCTAAAGACAGCATCAGAAGGGAAAAATGGTAGCCTACAGAATGGGAAAATATACACCAACTCAACATCTGACAGTGGGCTTATATCCAAAATATATAAAGAACTCAAGAAGTTAGACATCAACAAACCAAATAACCCTATTAAAAATGGGGCACAGAGCTAAACCAAGAATTCCTCACAGAGGCATCTTGAATGACTGAGGATAAATTTAAAATTGTTCAACATCCTTAAGTCATCAGAAAAACACAAATCAAAATGACCCTGAGATTCCATCTTACACCTGTCAGAATGACTAAGATCCAAGACCCAATTGATAGCACATGCTGATGAAGATGTGGAGCAGGGGGAACACTCCTCCATTCTTGGTGGGAGTGCAAATTTGTTCTACCACTTTGGAAATCAATATGATGTTTTCTCAGAAAATTGAGACTAGTTCTACAAGTCTCAGCTATACTACTCCTGGGAATATACCCACAAGATGCCCTACTATGTCACAGGGACACTTGCTCAACTTTGTTCATAGCAGCTTTATTTGTAATAGCCAGAAACTGGAAACAGTCTAGATGTCCCTCAGCTCTATACAATGGAATACTATTCAGTTATCAAAGACAAAGACATCATGAAATTTGCAGGCAAATCAATGGAACTTGAGAATATCATACTGATTGAGGTAAAGTAGTCCCAGGAAGACAAGTATGGTGTGTAGTCACTTATAATTGGACATTAGCCATAAAGTGCAGGATAACCATGCTACAATCCACAGACCCAAAGAAACTGGGTAATAAGGTAGGTCCAAGGGAGTACGTGTGAATCTCACTCAGAAGGGGAAACTAAATAGTCATCAGAGGTGAATGTGAGATGGAAGTGGATGGGAGAAGGGGTGAGGAGTGACATGGGGATATGGTTCAGGTGTGGGGGAAGGGAGCAGGAAAGGGCTGGGAGTAAGAATGGAAATCAGTGCGAGACATCTCTGGGACTAACTGGAAACTTGCAATGGGGGATGTCCTACAAACAGGGGATATAAAGACTGAAGTGGCTACCTCCTGTCTTAGGCAGGACTTCCAGTGGAAGGAGGAGGACATCAACTCACCCACAAAACCTTCAACCTAAAATTTGCCTTGCCTACAATATGCACAGGGATAAAGATGGGCCAGAGACTGAAGGAACAGCTAACTAATGACTGGCCCAACTTGAGACCCATCCAAAAGGAGAAAGCCAACCCCTGACACTATTGATGACACTTTGTTATGCTTGCCGACAGGAACCTAGCACAACTGTCTCCTGAATGGCTTCATCCAGCAGCAGATGAAAACAGATGCAGAGACCGATAGCCAAACATCAGGAGAAGCTCAGAGAGTCTTGTGGAAGAGTGGGGGCAGGACTGAGCAAGCTGGAGGGGTCAAGGAGACCTACAGAGTCAGCTAACCTGGCCCATTGGGTCTCACAGAGACTGAACCACCAACCAAAGAGCATGCAGGGGCTGAACCTAGGCTCCCCACACATTTTTAGCAGATGTGCAGTTTGGTCCCCATGTGGGTCCCCTAACAATTGGAGCCGTGGGACTGACTGTCTCTGACTCTGTTGCCTGCCATTTGATCTGCTTCCCCTAACTGGACTGCCAGGGTTGGGCCTCAGTGGGAAAGGAGGTGCTTAGTTCTGCTCGGACTAGATGTTCTAGGGTGGGGTGCTGCCCAAAGAGGGCATCCTCTTCTCTAAGGAGAAGTGGAGGGTGTAATGGGAGAAGGGATTTGTGAGGGAGTGACTTGGAGGAGAGGAGGGAATAGGGGCTGGGATTGGGATGAAATATGAATAAAAAATAAATTATGGAAAAGTCATATTAACCTAGAAATGTATTTACTCCCTTTCCCCAGTTTACCATTTTCTAAATCGATATGAGTTTCTAATGCAGGACCTACAGCTTTTTTTGAATTTCACTGATACCCATCACAATGCTTCCCTAGTCATCTCTAATTCCATTACTTTGGCTCTTCTTTATCTTTTCTGGTTATTTTAGCTATGGATTAATCAATAATGTTAATATTTTAAATAACTTTTCCTATCATTTGTTCTTTTTGGTTTTAAATTTTTATTTCATTAATTTCTGCCATGATCTTAATTATTTCTCACTGTCTGCCGCTTTTGGGTTTGCTTTGTTGTTGCTTTGCCCAGGAAGTAAGCTGTATCAGTAAGTTGTTTGAGATGTTCCTGATCTTTTCATGTGTGTACTCAGAGCTGTGAATTTCCCTCATATGCTACCTTCATTGTACCTTCTATGTTTTAGTATGTTGTATTTTAACTTTCATTCACATCTGAGAATTTTTATTAATAGGTTTTTATTACTGACATGTTAATGATTGAATAATATAGTTTAAGCGCTATGACTTCAAATGTTTTCTGTAGTTTCTCTCATGGTTGCCTTCTACCTTTATTCCATTGTGGTCAGATAAAATAAAGGGATTATTTCTGTTTTTCTGTATCTGTTGAGGCTTGCTTTCTATCTCAATAGTCATCAATTTTAGAGAAGGCTCCATGGGCTGCTGAGAATGTGCACTCTGTATAGTGTATGGTTAGAATATTCTGTAAATGTCCATCTTTTTGATTTATGATGCCTTTCAACTTCAATGTTTCTGTTTATTTATTTATAAACTTATTTTCTATTTATATTCTGGGTGATCTATCAAATGGTAAAAATGGAGTATTGAAGCCACCAAATTTTGCTCTGTTGAGGTTAATCTATGACTTTTATCTAGTAGTATATATTTTATTAAATTGGGCCCTGTAGATCAAGCATGGCTTACGTTTTAGAAGTTAAAATAATTTTGTTTCCTTTGAGTGGGTCCACTCAGAATGGAAGTACTGCATAATGGAAGTGCTGTATGAGTCACTGATGACTTCTAGCCTAAGGGGATGGTGCCCTGTAAACAGAAGTCATTGAATTATTCAGGAAGGAAATAACTTACATTTTAGGTCCAGCGAAGCACCTTGAGGTTCGGACCTATAGGTCCGAGATTCTATATCAATCAGTTCAGCTCCATAATGTAGATTTATGGCTGATACAGAATCAAGGGAGCATTGCTGGATTAGAGGAAGTCAAGTAAGGGTACTTCAAAACCAACTTAAAGTTTAAGACCTACGATAATCTTGGATCTAGCTAGGGGAAGCTTTGGTTTGTCTCCATCACTTATACTGTTCCTGAGAGCCAAAGGTGATTCATGTTCTCATAGAGTTACAAAACATAAGTGCTGACCAATCATAGGTGGGTCGTTAAGAGGAGAAAAGTCTTTAAGAGGGGTTTCTTCTTCTCTTGCCTATCCCCTATGGTAACTGCAGTCTCTGAAGCAACATATGTGAGACCAAGATGGACAGGAATTGCATTAAAAAGGAATGGCCTGGCTTTGGGTCCTTCCCACCAGGGAAAATGAAGATCCAGGTCAAGTGCAGTCAGTGTCAGATACTAATTAATTTGTTCTACCTACAAGAAATGCAAGGACAAAGATGGAGCAGAGACTGAGGTAATGGCTATCCAATAACTGGTCCAACTTGAAACCCATCCATGGGCAAGCACTAATCCCCAAGACTATTAATGAGTCTAGCATATCTGTTCTGAGAGGCCCTACCCAGCAGCTGACAGAAACATATGCAGAGACCCAAAGCCAAACATTGGGCAGAGCTCAGGGAAGAACTTAGGGCCCTAGAGGAAATAGGAACCCTACAGGAAGACCAACAGAGTCAACTAACCTGGACCCTTGGGGCCTCTCAGAGACTGAACAACCAACCAAAGAGCATAAGCAGGCTGGACCTAGGAATGCCGCACATATGTTGTAGATATGCAGCTTGGCCTTCATGTAGGTATCCCAACTGGAGTGGGAGCTGCTGCCTGCTTGTGGATCCAGTTCCCCTAACTGAGCTGCCTTGTCTGGCCTCAGTAGGAGATGCTGTGCCTAGCCCTACAGAGACTTGGTGTGTCAGGGTGGGGAGGGATAATCAGGGATGGAAGACTCCACACTCACAGAGGAGAAAAGGAGGGGAGGATGGGAGAGGAGCTCTGTAAGAGGGAGACGAGGGGGGCAGTGATCAGGATGCAAACTGAATAGATATATTGCTGGAGCTTTGATCTTGTCTACCTCCTTTCCCAGTTAGCAGCATTTCCTCTTGTTCTTTGGGACTCTAAGCTGTGGAGCTTGCTGTATCAAGCTGGAGTCATGACAGTACTTACAGGGTGTGAGAGTCCAGAATAGTCCCATGGGATCTTTCCATACACATCAGATGCCATCCTGATCAGCTGTTTATGCAATCAGTTCTTTTAATAGTCAGGAGGCTCCCTGAAGCAAGGCCATTTTCTTTTCTGTATTCTAAATATTTAATTTTAGGATGTAAGCCCTAAATATTGGCTAAGTAATATCAAAGCATATACCTTAGTCTGAAACTTGAGGAAAGAAAGCAAGAAACTATGGAATCTTAGCAAATGTGAGTTTTTAATGTTTAATTTTTTTTTTATGTTTTAGAATAATTGCATTATTTCTCCCTTCTCTTTCATCTCTCCAAATACTCCACTGTGCTCCCAATTTTCTTTCAAATTGACATCTCCCTTTTTCTGTCAGTGTAGACCCTGAAATCCTAAGGCTTAGTAGCCTTTTTATTTTTTTTTTTTTGAAAGGAGATATATTTCTTTTCTGGTCTAGACCAAAAAAAAACAATCGAAAACTGCTTCCAGCTGCACTCTGGTCTCTGGCAGATTTGTCCTCTGCCTTCTGCAGCCATATGGTAATGAATACACGTGAACATCTTCACTCTGATGGTTTGTTGTAAATGGAACTGAACACAGCTTTAGCCTCCTGTCCATCTAACATAACACATAACCTCATCTCTGGTAAGCCAATTTATTAGACCACTCCATGGGCAACAAGTCACACATTTTCAAACTTCAAACACCTGCTGGTATCATGTCTTAAGTTGCTTGGGTATGTCAGATATGATTTTGATACCACTGTGTTCATTTTTCCTTATTAAGTGGAAGCCAGTGAAATCTATCAAAACTGAGACTTACCTATGAGTATTAAAGGTGTTATTCTGGTGACTCAGAGTCAGTACAGACTTAGTTTATTTCATGTCAGCCTACTGTAGGTAAGGCCCTATAAACTACATAATGGACTAGAGGGAAAAGACCAAGAGAAAGCCAAGATACTATGACAAGAGGCGCAAAGATTGATTCTTCAATATGTCATAGAACTTGAAATGATTCGTCAAGTGGACAACAGAGTTGTCTCTTTTATTAGCACATTCAAACAGCAGCAGAAAAACAACCTTCATTTGATTCTTACTGAGATTTATTGTTTTTAATAATACCACTTTTCAGAAGTATAGTCATGTGCTCACTTAGACAGGCTGACAAAGTGAATACTCATATGTAATGCAAAGTACCTTTCAGGTTGTCTGTTAAGACATATATAGTGCAGTGACAGGTCAGTCAAATGCCCACAGCAGACAGCAAACCCAAGCCCCCCTTTACCAACACCTGATTCTCCATTTGCACCAAAGAACCCACAATGGGAA
The DNA here is from genome assembly GCA_019843965.1 of Rhynchomys soricoides. Classification (NCBI taxonomy): domain Eukaryota; kingdom Metazoa; phylum Chordata; class Mammalia; order Rodentia; family Muridae; genus Rhynchomys; species Rhynchomys soricoides. Next base: position 849,240 of record JADRCH010000031.1, read on the forward strand.
GCTGGCAAAACATAGAACACAGATGGCTACCAAATGACATGAAAAGTAAATTTTATTAAACATGTTTACATACATGAGTGGGAAGTTCATTTAAAAGCACAGGGGGTTGTTAAGACAAGTGGTCAAAATAGAAAGATACTACCCAATTATAGTCGGTTGATTGTTGGCCACTAAGACAAAACGGAATCTAGTAGAAGTGCACCAATTGCTTCAGTTCTTCCTGCACAGCATGGTGGGTGGTGGTCAATCTGTGCCCCCGTGGAATAATGGGCAGATAATTCTGACATGTGTAAATAATAATAAATGATTCACTTGGTGCAGGCAGTATGTCTATGGATTAAAACCTAGTGTTTACACAGTGTCTACATGTGTTACAGCCCCACAGGAGGAATCTACACCAAAATATTTATTAGAAGGAATTTTGGTCCGTACTACATCACGTTTTCCAGAGGGTTAAAAAATAAAGTCCATCTATAGACATTTCGCCCCAGATCCACATACTGAGTCTGGCTAAAACCTGCAAAATGCCTATAACAAAAACGGATGGCTTAGATTTCTTGGTTATTTCAGTATAGTAATTAACAAGCAAACTGTACAAGTACATGCAACATACAAGCCGGCCTATGTGGAGCTAACATACATTATTAAATAACCTTTTGTCTCTTTGCTTTTTTTCTTTCTTTTTCATAGTTTTATACAAAATGTGCATGCAGCTTTGAACAGCTCCAAGTCATGCGGCTCTAACTGTGAAATCACAAAAGTTGAACGACTCATAAAAGGAGGGGGAGCCTATTGATGCAGCCGCAGGACCAGGTGCCTGCAGCATATACACAGAAGGTCACAAGGGAAATTCAAGGCCAAGAAAACCCAAATGAAGAATATGCAAATTAGTATTTGGCTATTCTTTTTCTTCCCCCAAAGTGAGATATTGTGCATTTAAAAAAATCAAGCTTTGTGCTTGCACTGACCTTAAAGAAATGTAAACTGAAATCCAATAAAAACATTAATTTAGTGCAGAGTATGTGAACTGGAATTTCCAGTGCATTATTAATCAGTTCATACCATGCTCTTTCCAGGGCAGCTGAGTCCACTCGGAGGCACAGCTAAAAAGCCTGGGCATAGCTGAAAGTGTCTTAGGCTCAAATCCATCTTAGTCACCATTTTGGGGAGTTGAGAGCATTTTCCCTTTTGTTATCAGGAATTAAAAGGCATTGCAAAAAGGGTTTCCAAAACACTTTATGTAGTAAGCCTTCATCTCCAGTATCAGTTGTGATCGACTTCAATGTCTTCCATGCCCAACCATGGAAAACTGAGACAAATTATCTGGAATGCAAACAGATACGCTGTTCACTGAGAAGTGATCCTGTGACTACTAGTTTGGGTGGTGATTTTTCTTGGGGTTGGGGAGATGGGAATTCCACATAAAAGACCTGGAAGAACTGTAAAGTGACTGCCTGTGATACCCTTCCCTGGCTTCACCTTGCCCAGCTTTTGAACACTTTGGGGAAAATGCTACAGAGACTGCTTCAGCCCTTTTTGGTACTTTTGGAAAAAAGAAAGGAAGGGTCTCTGTGAACACTACTAATCCTGTTATGACAAAGCAAAGAAAGACAAAGGCAAAAGATGAAAGAAACTAGTGGAAATAACAAATACAGTGAAGACAGAAAGAGAGACAATGGGAAAAAACCCCAGCAAAACAGCAGGCAAACAAAAGCACACAGAAGAACTAAAGAATCTCATACACCAGGGAAACAACACTGCTTGTGATCTGTGCAGAAACGTGTGAAGTACACCTTTTCACAGAGTGAGAGTTTCCAGTTTGTTCAATTTGGTGTGTGTACGAACTTGAGGTTCCTTCTTTTTTTTCCCCTCTTTGCAAGAAGTGTCAGTGGCTCTCACTAGCATGTCGATTCTTACTGCAATTTGATTGACTGTCTTGTTCTGTCATACAAAGCCATGTTTTAAACAACAATTGGTACATATTATCAAAAACTACTACAGGCAAAACACAAGTTGATTGTCTGTCTCCAACAATGCTCTTGATCATGAAATATCTGGTTCTGATAATTATCCTGAAATGTAGAGTTTGGCTGGAAGGTTAGGAGTTTACTATGACCGGATGCAGGGAGGCCCAGAGGAACTTTCCAGAGATGATTGGGAAGCCCGGCGGGTCAGGGGAGTGAGTGTGGGATCCACCAGCGAGGATGGAGGGAACAATTTATACCATCCAATCACCATGCTGGACAGATCAAGTTCTTCCAACAATATTTGAGCCACACCCATAAAGCATTTGTGGTCCATTCTTCCATAGTCACCCCAGACAATCACCTGCAGACAGAGAAACACAATGTAATTTGAACTTCCTTTGACCACTTGTGAGGGCATTCTGCAAAAGTGTGGAGTAGGTAAAGATCAAGAAGCAAGAATAGCTAAGAGAACACATGCAAACAAATGTCTATATGTGTTTATTCATATATATATATACACACTGATATATAGGTGTGACTTTTGTATAAAAAACAATGGTGAGGCTACAGACATATGCAACTTAAGATCTAAAAATCTAGAAGAGCAAAATGAGCAATCTAACTGAGGGAGCAATGGAGCACATTTTTAATGACTTATGTGAACAGAGTGAGAGCTTCTTTTAAATTATAGACTTGTTAGTGAAGGGGCAGATGAAAGACAAGTGAAGATTGTATCTCTTGATGTTTTTCTCCACAGTTTGATTTAATCAGGTTAATAGTGAGCAAATGAGCTCATGGGCACTTATTACTAGTAACTACACTGGTGTCAGGCAAGCCTTCCAGTATACATATTCTTGGGCTCTGTATTCTAATCCTGGGGTCATCTATAAAAGCTTGGTACTGAACCATTCATCTGCTTTGAACATCTAAGAATGTGAACCCTACTTTCTCAATGTACACTGACAGAGCACTTTATTTCTGTGATCCTAAAATATAATTTTTACTATAGAAATAATGATATTTATGGGCCAATGTCATTAGGAACTTTGAAAGAGGTATGTATGGAAGGACCTAACATAGCTGAGTTATGTGCTTATCTCTATTCTCTTTCTTCTACAGCCTTCCATTTTATAGATCATGGCTGATATTGAGTAATGATCAATCATTCTTATCATTTGCCATGATATCTATCTCTGCATGTATCTATCATCTATCTATATGTCTATTTTCTATCTATCTATCTATCTATCTATCTATCATCTACCTATAATCATCTATCTATACTTATCCATCCATCTAGCTATCTAATGTATCTATCATCTATCTATAACTATCATCTATCTATAATTATCTACCTATACCTATACCTCTCTCAATCATCTATCATTTATCTATCTATAATAATCTCTCATCATCTTTCTATCTATATCTATCCATATCTCTTTTAATCATCTATTTATCTACCCATCTGTCAATCAATCCTCTATCAATTATCTATTATCATCTATGTATGTCTCTATCTATAATGATCTATCTATCTATCTATCTTATATCATCCATATTTACCACCAGTATTACCCATTATATAACTCTATATTATTTATATTCTTTTCAGCTACGTATCAAGAAGAGGAAAAAGATTAAGGTTTGGAGGGGATAGAGACAAGGAGGGAAAGAGAAAGCTGTTGAATTTCGTTTATTCCTATTAAATACATCAGATATGGTTAATGCCAAACATACTATATGATAAACTGACCAGTTTCTATCTTTCTACTCATGGATATTAAGCTAGACTTACTGAAAAGATATTCCTAAATGCTATCCACATCTTCAGTGAGTTGATAGATATCTCTGTGTAATTAGCCAAGCAAAGTTTACTGACCTGAAGAACTTTACCCTGTGGACTTTCATCAAAAACCAGGGACTGCTGATACAAGGGATCGAGAGTTTTCCGTGCAATTCTTGTCTTCTTTTTGGCAATACAGGCTCCATTTTCCAAAAGATATACTTTCACATACGGAGCTAGACCAAGATGGGTAGTCATATAAGAATGTATTGCTCAAATTCTATTTTTATTAGTCCAAACCTTGCAGGTATTGGAGATTCTTATTAGATGCATCATAAACTGCTGTGTACATATGCATCACACTAAACACCCGAGTCCTTACAATCCACCCATCCATCAGCACTGCTGCACCTTTCCCCATGTCAAATCAATGCCCCTCAAGCATCTTGACTCATTTACTTGAGTCAGGGCTGGCATGAAAATGCAGGTCCACACCTTACAGCTCAATGTTTTTTCTTTTTGTAGTTTTAGGTATGCAGAAAAATACTTAGCATAAGAAATGGATATACTTATTTTAAAGAATAACAGCATTTATCTAGTACTTCTCAACAGAATAATTATGCTAAGAAAACCCAGATCCATTTTTATAAAATCAAAGATCACAGAAAATTGGTTTTTAAGCAATTAAATGATGCAAAATCAAGAATGAAAGATTCAAATGCATTATTTTTGCACCCTTTTGGCTAAGATCAAACATAAACCCACATGTAACAAAATTATCAAGATTTTTCATATACAAGTCTTGCCCAGGGGCTGGAGATATAGCTCAATAGTTAAATATCACTCTTGTAGAGGACTTGGGATCAGTTCCTAGCACCCATATGACAGCTTATAAGTCTGTAATTCCAGTTCTTGGTGGTCCAGTGCTCTCTTCTGACCCCTATGAGTACTGCATGTATGCTTATATGTATCACTATACACATAACAGTTAAAATAAATACTCCTTAAAAGAGCCTTCCCCCAAATGGTGCAACTTTTCCTTACCGGGTGTAGATTTGGAGCCAGGTTTTTGTGTAAGGCTCCGGGCTCTGATAACCTCAACCTCCAACTGACCCTTCTTATCCTCCATCCCGATTTGAATATCACCTGCAAGTGACAACAAAACAAAATGCCAGCTTCTACTCAAGTCAAGAGATGAGGAAAAAAGATGTCGGAAGATGGACAGATGCTGAACTGTTATCTCCGTGATGTGTGATGACTGCTGACGTGAATACTCCTCTCAAATCCACTTTTCCTTCTCAGGTTACAAATGGATTTGTTAAAGTAATTTACATTTTTAATCTGGTACTAATCCATGTTTAATTTTATAATGTTTATCTTATCTGCTTTTTGATGCATGTTTCCAGTGTATGTGCATGAGTGCATGCGTGCGTCTATCAGAGGACAACTTCCCAGAGTTTGGTTTTCTCTTCTCACCATGTGCATCTTGGGTTGAATCTAGGTCTTCAGTTTGACAGCAAGTACCTTTTATCATGGAGCCAGCTCAATGGTTGCTATGTCCATCTTTAGAGATGTGCACACTTTTGAAGAATCGCTAACCACAATATTAAGGTGTTTACAAGGATGTGTGTACTGTGGTGCAGTCTTCCTACCCTTCTGCTTCCTACCATATTTACTCAGCAATGACAAGGTAAAATTGTCTCAATTTCAATATTAAGAGAAAATGCCACTGGTTTAGATCACTTCTACAACAATGGCAAAAATATTGTCTGCATAACAATGTATTTTTTGTTGTATTGACACCACAGTCCTTGAAATGGATAGCACTTTTACCTATTTAAGAAGTCTTCTGTTGATGGAAATATGGATTATTTATACTACTGCCATTTGAGGTATAATGAACAATTTTAAAAGAATTGCCATCTGGGTGGGAGTGGCACATTCATTTAATCCCAGAACTTGGCAGAGGCAGGTGAGTCTTTGAGTTCAAGGACAGCCTGGTCTACAGAGTGAGTTCCAAGACAACCAGGGCTACACAGAAAAACCCTGACTTGAAAGAACAAACCAAAACAAAAACAAAACTGCTAAAACAACCACAAAAATGAATTGTCAAATACATTGTTGGTTATTGCCTGGATAACAATTTTCCAGATTTTAAGTATATAGATCTAACAGTACAGTGAGTCAAAATGCTCATACATGTCACCAAACATCCATTATAAAAGCTGTGCCCATGTTCTGGATATTCAAAACTTCCACATATATTGTCAAGTGTCCATTATAAAGGGTGTGCCTATGTGTCCCAGCAGTAGAATGCCTTTCCATTTCTCACACTGATATTGGGTTAGAAATAGGTAGTTTTGTCACAATGGCAGTAAAAGGTGCATTTCATTGATTCCTAGGGAAGTGAGTTTTTGAGGTTCAAGCACAACTTGATATAAAAACTAACATCATCATCTAGACTGAGCTAGAGAGACCTTTTTATATCTTGCAAGTACTGGCTCCAGAATTTTCACGTCTCTTGGATTCATGGTTTTCAAACTCATTTGTGAAACTATTTGGAACTATTTCTCCAAGGTTTTAGTGGGGGGTCATGGTAAGTGATAATGGCTACAATCCCACTTGGCAATACCCTGACTTCTATGTTTTCATACATTGTTTTTGGTAGGTGACTTTTTGATAACTTGGTAATTTTTTATCTTAAGTGAAATTCCCTATGCTAAATGTTTGTATAACTGGTACCATTAAGCAATTTCTTCCATATTCTAGAAACATATTTTGGTTTGTGCTTGTGTGTGTGCGTGTGTGTGTGTGTGTGTGTGTGTGTGTGTGTCCACAGAGGCCAGAGGATGACAGGAAATCCCATTAAGCTAGAGAAACTGTGAGTGAGAACAGCCGGATTGGGTTCTGGATGGAACTAGATTTGCTTCAAGGGTAGTGCCTGCTCTTAGTCACTAAGCTATCTCCCCAGACCCCTATCTAATTTTCTATTTTGTGAATGTCATATTTAATTTACTTACTCTTGATTGGGGTTATGGCCTGATTCTATTTTGAACTGTTACAAAGCATGCTACAAAGAAGTTCCTGAGAATATATAGCTAAAAGTTGTATTGTTGAGTTTGTGTGTGTGTGTGTGTGTGTGTGTGTGTGTGTGTATTGCTAGATACCACCACATTATGCCAGTCAGTGATGTACTGGCATCAAAATTCTCTGAGCACTATATGGCATTTGAATGTAGGGACCAACATAATGTGTATATTGTAGAGCTATCAGATTAAATATGTTCTATTTCACCCCTAAACGATTGCCTGTTTTTAAAACTCAATTTTAAAAACTGAAACTATAAAATGTCACCAAACATGTTCTTACATGTTGATATAAAGATATTTCTTCTTGACTAATGTAGTTAATTGCACTCCTTTTCAGGCATTAAATCAGCCATACACTTGTGGGGAAATGTTAGTTGTATTATTATTTTTAATATTACTGGGTTTGTGTTGCTTGGGTTCATGGAGACTTTTGAAAGTATAGGTTCAGTGGGCAAACTGTGGTTGGGATGTACCTGTAGGATAGAAGGATCTTTAAAAAAACAAAACAAAACAGTTTCAGTTTGGGAAATTCAATGAATTTTCAAATGTGGCTTCTGCCATACACGCTCTTACCTTGTTCTGGAACAATGCTTTTACATACATACACACACACACACACACACACACACACACACACACACACACACCAGCACTGTAATTTTCCCTTTCTTTATCTTCCTATTCATTCTTTCCATTCTTTGGATAAGGTCTTATGGCTTATCTTTTAGTTAATTTTCAGTTATGCTAATTACATTTCGCAGTTCTAGAAAAGTCAGGTTTTTCATAACGTTTCGTTGTCTCTTGTACTTCTCAATGTTATTCTTCTGGCTCTTCGAACTGTATAATCATTTAAAGAGTTTAAGTTTGCACATGTGCATCTTCATGTGTGCGTGCCCTATGTGAAGGTGTTTGTGAGGTCATAAGAAGGTGTTGGGTGCCTTGGAGTTTATAATTACAGCCATTTCATATGGGTGTTATGAATTAGGGTCTTTTGGGAGAGCGGCGAGTGTTCGTAATCCTGGCCCTCTCTCTAATTTTCTTCAGTCTAACTATTTAACTTTAATGTATGGACTCCAGTTGAGTTGGTTTCTATTTTCTGCTGTTTTTTTTTTTTTTTTTTTTTATTTAAAACAAACGTCTCCTTTTTCCTTTTTAGACTGGTTATCTGTGTTTGGTATCTGGTGATTGTATTTACAATATTGTTTTTATAGAATAAAAGATTGTGCTTGTCAATTGTTTCAGAAATAACTTACTTTTATTTCTATAAATTCTTGTATCCCTGCAAACTGCATGCTATCTCTGATTGCTTTAATGAGTAAATTAGGTGATTCTAATTCCCTACTCCTAGAGATCCTCCCATATATATCCAGCTTAGCTATGTTTTCAAAGTAGATATAGAACATTTAATCTGAACCACAAACAAGGGTTGGTAACCATGGTGACTCACATTCTTAACCTCCAATTTGTGTAAGAAAATTAATTCTTCCAGTGGAAGAGGAGGCCTCTATCCTTTCTAGAAACCTGGCTTTCAGGTGGATTCCTAGCTATGGATTTGATGTGAATCCCACCTCATCTGTGATGAAGCCACATAGTCACATTTCTTTCAAGAATTTATTTTTCAGTTTGTCCTTTAAGCTTGTATCTTGTGAATCACAACATACAGCTGTGTTGTGATCCTTCAATATCATTTATACTTTATGTCTGAGAGCAGTAATACCTTTTCTCATTTGTAATACTACTACACAATTTTAAATGACCTTGTCAACCATAAAACCACAGAACATAATTCTTACCCATAGCTGGGGTGGCGAGGGTTTGACGGCCAACAAGCTGGGCTGGTCCCAGTCCATCAAGGAAATCACTGAACTGACTGTCAGGTCCTACTCGAACTCCAGGAAATATTAAGCTACAGCAAATAAATAAGAGCAAGACCAAATTAGACTCCTTGCTAGGTTCTTGTTAAGTAGTTCTTATCAGTAGACATATACCCCAGTTAGCACTTGTTTTACTGTTTATTCATGTTACCTATGGGGCAAGCATATGAAGCTCAACACTTCATTTGATTGAGAGGAAGGGGTTTTATTATCAGAATCCATCTAGGAGACAGAAAAGTAACATGATTTTCTGAAGATGGCCTATCGTATTCATGATCTGCGATGGGTGAACTGATTTGCAAAGTCTTCAGAGATTTTTATTGCATAAATGATTCTTGTTATTATGTCTTTCCTGTTATTATTAAATCGTTATAATGATTCCTAGGCGTTAGCCCAATCCTATTGGGCAGAGTTTCTGCAGATCAATGAAGATGTATTCTCTTGTAGCAAAGCTATGTAAACAAATGATTTCTTAATTCCTAATAATCATTCTATAGAATTCCCAAATTTATACTAGTAGTTTTGAGCCCTCTATAGAAAAGCCTGGAAAGAGGGCTCTGTAATCATTCATGTGTCATGGGCTAATTGCACTAGTATAGAAAACAGGTTTAGATCAAATTTAAGATCAGGGAAACATTTCTTCTAGGCTGGTTGTAAAACCTTTATCTGATAACTAAAGATCATAAACTTGGATTGGACAGTTTATTTTAAATGCAAGGATAAAAGATAAAATATTGATTGGACTTATCTATACAAAACTTCAATACTAATGAGACTCAAGGCAGATGATTTGCCTCTTGACAAAACCATGCTAACATATGACATAAGAATTATTGTTTTAAACTCTTAATGAACCTGTGGAGCTAGTGGCAGAAAATGAATGCTTAATTAGACAACATGTCTTCAGTGGAAACACATGTAAACATCTCTCTTGCAACCTCTTACTCAATTTATGGTTTGAATTTATGTTTTAAACTTGCGACCTTTTGAAAACGATGCTTGGAATGCTGTGTGATCATGGACCGTGAAAAGATCTAAGGATTAAGTATGGCAATAGAAAGTCGTCTCCCTTTCTCTCTCTCTCAGAAATAAAGATTCGAGTCCCTTCAAAATGAGTGCTTCCTTCTGCAAGCATAATTTTTTCTAGCTCACAAGCAGTTAATGAACTCCCAGCCTTGCACTCCAAGGATCACCGGCAGGGGCAGGCGGGATGAACAACTTGATCCTTGTTGTTAAACCTCAGGCAGATTTCTTAGTTCAAGGCCAGCCTGGTCTACAGAGTGAATTCCAGGACAGCCAGAGCTACAAAGAGAAACCCTATCTGGAAAAACCTCTCAGGCGCTAATCTCCAAAGCCAGCGGGGGTGGGGTGGGGTGGGGGGTTTAACCACAGAATAAGCAAGAAGGTATTTAGTTTTTCAGAAGCTATCAACTTCTAGCATCCAGTACAGTTAGAGAGTTAAGTTTTCCTACAAGAACTGAGACCTAGGCCTTTTGTCCTTGGTCCAATGCATTCCTCTGACCAGAGCAGGCTTCTGGCAGTTTATAATCTCTCTTTAAGGCTTGAGGCTCCATTCAGGAAGACTTTATTACAGTTTGTAGTATGTCAACTTTTCTAGATATTTGTAATTTAATTTCATTAACCTCACATATTTACGCATGAGCATTTTAAACAGCTGCTAGTATATTTAATAAATATTATAGGATAATACAACCTCTTACAGAGAATACATTTAATGTCTTCAATTTTGAAAATTTGTACTTACTATCACTAGTGTGTGTGTATGATGTAAGATGTGTGTGTGTGTGTGTGTGTGTACATACGAAGTCCTCCACCTGCCATGACTTTGTATAGAGGTCAGAGGTCAACTTCAGAAACCAGTTCTCTCCTTTTACCTTTATCACTAGGCACAACCTTTATCTAGTGTACTGGCTAGTTTTGTGTGTCAACTTGACACAAGCTGGAGTTATCACAGAGAAAGGAGCTTCAGTTGAGAAGATGCCTCCATGAGATCCAGCGGTAAGGCATTTTCTCAATTAGTGATCAAGGGGGGAGGGCCCCTTGTGAGTGGGACCATCTGTGGGCTGGTAGTCTTGGGCTCTATAAGAAAGCAGGCTGAGCAAGCCAGGAGAAGCAAGCAAGCCAGTAAGCAGCGTTCCTCCATGGCCTCTGCATCAGCTCTTGCTTCCTGACCTGCTTGAGTTCCAGTCCTGATTTCCTTTTATGATGAACAGCAGTGTGAAGTTTAAGCTGAATAGACCCTTTCCTCCCCAACTTGCATCTTGGTTATGATGCCTGTGCAGGAATAGAAACCCTGACTAAGACACCTAGGAAGCTATTTTGTGAACCCTAATTTATTCAGATTTAAGGTGGCTGTGTAATTATGAAAAACTTGTGTTTCATCTCCTGTAACCCACTAAGCAAACATAGTGGTTACTTAGAAGTATTTCTTCTGAAAGAGTCCAGTTTTAGCCCCCAAAATCTTAAAAATAGTAAAATGAAGATTTTCTTAAGTAACTGCACAAACTAGTAAACATTTTCACAAACAAAAAAATGTGTCTTTATACTTTCAGAATTAATCAATTTTAGAACAAAAAACGTTAATTAGAAAAATGAGGGAGCATGAGTCTTTTCTTTTTCCATGCTAAGGTAAAAATGAATTAGTGGTATTTTTAAATGCAGAAAAATGTAAGTTGCCTATGTGTAAAAATGCGTCAGGTTTACAACATCCTACAGCTCAGAATAGTTTGGAGAGAAATTGGGAAATCAGAACTCAGTTTCGTGCTTCTAAATTTTCATTCAGGTGCTTCTGGCAGCAGAGCCAGGCCGTATGCTTCCCCTATGAAAGAATTCATTAAATGTTGCATTTCTAGACTATCTTTTCAGTGATGAACCTCGTTTTATTCCTTTGACAGATTTGAACAGATGCAGGGATATGTCCGCAGGTGTTTCCAGGATGTCTGGTTGGTTTGAAAACAGGTGAGGAAACTTCTGGTTACGTGAATAAACGACTCATAAGAATTCCTAAAGAGCCCATACTTTAAGGCCACATGCAGCAAGACATCACGTCACTTACTTTCCTTCTGAGCTGTAACTGTTGATGCTGCCGTCCGTGGACTCCCGGCTTGGCTGTCTCACCATCTTCCGCATCTCAGCCGCCATTCCCGTTTCCGTACTCCGCTGGATGGTGCTTTTTAACTTCTTGTGGCCCGACTCTGATGGGAGAGAATGGAAACAGGAACCAAGTTTTATTTAGTCAACTTTTTTTTCTCCTGAATAGTCATTGGCTCTGCAAAAGCAATAGTTACTTTTCATTAACATTAAATGTTTAATAAGAACAGGTATGGCTGAAGAGAATAGGATTGTCTTCCCAAAGAGTACTTTCGCTGAGAGGTTAGCAGTAGGTACCTCAGACCTTTGCTCCAGGGATGGCCCGGGTCTCTGAGAACAGAAGGGAACTAGCGTAGTACCGCTATGTCAGCTTCGCCGAAAAGAATGGATCTGGCACTGGATTGTTACATGGAAAATAGTATCGATCAATTTAACAGGTTCCTAATCTGAAACAGTCTAACTGTGCGGAAGCCGTCCTAGAGGAATGGGCTACCTCCTCCAAAAATTAGGAGACTCCTCAAAATGACAAACCGTATAGTGTTAGTGCTTCCATGTATCACCAACCTTCATATATAAGAGCAGTAACTCTTTAGTTTCTTTGACCGCTTTTACAACACCTTAATTCCTGCTATCTAGTCCGGGATAGTGCATGAGCCATCTAGTTAATTAGGACAGATGTAAATTACCCATTCCAAGGAAGCATCACTCTCTCAAACCTTCTGATTCAGCCATACGACCTGCTTGGCATTTTGGAGGAGTGGGTATCCATCTGTACCGTATACTAGCCCATTATTTTAATTTCATTGTTTTTCTAAGATACAGTCTTTCTATGTAGTTCAGGTTGGTTTGGTCCTTTCTATGTGGCCAAGGCCAGCTTTGAGCTCCTGACCTTCTTGCCTCGGCCACCACATGCAGGAATTATAGGTATGTGCCTCTAATTTGTCACATAATAAAATAAAAATAAGTATGGGCTCATTTCAGTTGTTTATAAATTCTAAGCATCTAAAATATTGACTTTATTATTCATAAAATTACACATATGATCAATGCCAACCAGTAAGAGAAGTTATTAAGCCTTTTTCCCCCATAGACATGTTCCATATACATTTCTGGTTTACTTATTTTGTGTGTTGCATGCTTTAAGACACATTTGAAATACATAAATGCTTGCTGTATATAAAATATGCACCCATCCATAAAAATTTCATTCCCCATTTTCTTTCACAAATGCAGACATATAAGTACACTTCTAAATATGTCATATCAAAGGTGACATCTAATCCTCTCATTTGGTCACTGCATCTCTTTTTTAAGTTGTATAATCAAAGATATAGACATCACACTCTACATGTTCTTCTAGGTGTCTTGACAGTTTTATTACATATATGCTGTTCACCTTCTTATTGCTCTTTTTGCTAAAGCCAATGCATCTATGTTATAAAGTGTCCAGGTACTACAGACCTAGCAAGCACTGGAGACAGTCTTTATCTCTGTGTCCTACTTTGTTACTCCTCTTCGGTCATGCCACACCTGCCATAAAATGGCTATCTACTTGCAGCTAAATCAATATCCAGGACTGCAGGTGACACATGAGTGTTCAGTGCCCTCACTATACATACTATATGCATGGATGAATAGTGGAAAAAAATAGAACCAAAAGAGTTCTACATACCCAACAATGGGACATTATATTCTCTGGTAGACAATTTCCTCATTTCATTTAATATAGCATACAAAAGTTGGCATTCTTTGACTAGACAGCAAAGCCGGTTCCAATCTAAACCAAGTCTTCAGTTATGGACATTCCAGTTATGACAGGGAATTTATGCAAAACAAATTTCTAGAGACTGAAATGCTAGTGATCTTCACTGTGATCTCTAAATTGCCCTTTAAAAACTAATGTGGCCATAGGGTACAACAACACTCAAAAGGACGCCCCAATTTCCCACCAATGAATTAGGAGTTCTTTTCCTTTTTTTCTTTTCTTCCTTTTTTAGGTCTCTTGTCTTTCCCATGTGACTTTTTTTTTTTTTTTGAACCCATATACAATAGAGGGCAGGAGCTTCATTCATGCCACTGAAAATGCTTTTGGTATTTATTCATTTATATACTAAGTTTGCTTCTTGGGTATAGTTCATGTGTACATATTGGGTAGATCCTACTTCAGAGATAAGAGATAGCATAGATATACAAGTTGAATGTTCTAACTCAAAAACTCAATATCAGAACCCTAACCCTAACCCTAACCCTAACCCTAACCTCAAAAGTCCCAAATTTTTTGGCTGCTGACATGATGTCACAAGCAAAACATTCCTCCAGTAATAGGTTGGAATCAAAATAGAGGTGAACTAAAAAGGCTTCTGGGGTAGGGAAAATCAGAATTTTAAAGATGTGGCCCCTGGTAATGCCAAACACACCCCAGATGATAGCCCCACACTGTGAGCATATGATCAGCACCTAGAAGAGTCAGTGGGGTATAAAAACACGAAAACTTGAAGTTAGAGAGGAGAGGGAATGAGAGAGGGGGAAGGGTAGGAGGGAAATATGATCAATACACACGACTTGCATGGATGGACAGTGAAAATTTTGTTTAAAGTATTGCATTAAAATTTCCAGGCTATGGGTATAATGCATATGAACATATACAAACATCACACTCTGACTTGAGTCCCATCCCTAAGATCTTACTCTGTGTATGGAAACATCAAAACGTGTGTAGAAAGTGTATAAAAATCACGAGACATTTCTGTACCTAAGCACTTTACACGCATGATGTTTGCTCTGTACTACAGCAAGTATCAAGACAAGTGGAGTTATGGGGATCGTAAGTCAAGGGCTTGTGAGGCAGTAGGGCCAGGGTTGAGTATCAATTCATAATGGAAACAGTACCCGAGGGTAGAGGGTAGACTGTAAATGGTGAGGCTCTATCGGGAGCTGAAGGAGACACTTTTAAGAGGATCTGTAGTGAGAAGACTTGGGTTAGCCTGGTCTTCACTCATGCTTTCCTCTATCCTTCCACCCAGCAACTGCTTATGAAGAACTTCTTATGATCGTACTCAATTCTAGAGACATAGTAAAAATTAGATGTTCTGCTACCATGAAGATCACATTAACCTTTGTGTACACAATATACTATTGTTGGCCATAGGTGCTACGAATTAAACACTGGGCAGAGTAAGAATACAGAGAGTGATTGAGGAACACTTCATTTGATTGATGGAAGGCTTCATTTGAAAAGCCAAGAAGGAAGTGTTCTGCACAGTAGGGTGGGTCCTGGTAATGCAGCAGGGAGGAGGAGCACACTGGTGGCTGGTGGGACAAAGATGGTTTTCCTTACAGTGGCTCACAGGTCCTTTAGTTTCTCTTCAGGTTTTCTGATGATGACAAGATTCTAACAGAAGCCATCTAGAAAAGGCTGTGGCAAGCAAGTGAGTTTCCCAGAGATGTCCCACCATTTCACATGGCTGTGATGGGTTCATTCCGGAGAGGCACAGCCCCAGAGACTTCATTCCAGGATTGCTTGTCACTGCTGATATGCCTTTCCTGACACTATTACATAGGCTAATGGTTCCTGGGCCCACCCTACTGGGCTAATTTCCTGCAGATCAGCATGAAGATGAACATTCATGAATTAATGTTGTTTGGATGAATTAGTGACTTTGTAGAATTCCTGATGCGATTCAAATAAATTTAGGAAGAAAATTTAGATGGTTTTAGTTGTTTTGCCAAAAGGTTTAGAATAAAGAATAGAATGTACCCCCTCCTCATAGAATAGTAAATAAAAGCTGCATAATAAGGAACATAATGAGCTTTCATAAGTTACGCTAAGAAGAGAAACAGGCTAGGGACAGATTTGTGATCAAGGAAAAACAGTCATTCTAGGTCAGGTCCAAGGATGAAGTCACAGGTGTGCACCATGATAAAGCAAGGCATGTGAAACTGTTGCTTTGAACTTATAATGAGCTTGTAGAATGAAACATTGCTTTGAACTTATGATCAACATCTTTCTGTAAACCTCTTTTGTGTATCATTTTATCCATGAGGTAATTTTATAAAGAACTTTTGTCTATGAAGTATAAAAAAGGCAGAAAGCAAAAATAAAGTATATCTTTTGGGGCTGTGCTCCATCAAACAAATGTCTGCCTGTCTTCCTTCTTTCCTTCCATCTTTCCTTCCTTCCTTCCTTCCTTCCTTCCTTCCTTCCTTCCTTCGTTGCTTCTTTTTTCCTTTGTTGGTAAAATTGCCAAAAGTCATCAGCTTTTGGCCCCCAGAGCAGTAAGAGATAGTTAAAGACCAGAGGTCATCAGCCTTTGGCCTTCTTCTGATGCAGTCTTCTTCTGAGGCAGTGTCCTTCCTCAGTACCTTACCCCATCGGTCAGAGCCCTGTCAAGACTCTGTTGCTACAGATCTCAGGACTTCATGGATATCTGGCTTTCCAGGTTACTGAGTTGTAGAATGTCCAAACCTGATTTTTTTAATCTCCTAAACATGGATTTAAACTATTTAAGCATAGGTTTAATTATTTAACATTTGTTACATATGTGCTTGATAACTGTAAAGAAAACCTTTAGAAACAAATAACCTCTACTGAGTGTGCTTTCCTTGACAAATATTTTATGCATGTGTCTCAACTAATTGCAGTTCCACAGATGTCAGGGGAAGATGTTAGCATACCTAGAACTGGATTTGCAGGATATTTTAAGGATATAGATATTAGGAGCTCCACTCAGGTTTTCTAGAAGACAAGCGTGAATTCCTTATGCATATTCCAATTCTAATTTGTTTCTACTTTTAAACTGAGATGTTAATTTTTCTAAAAGCAGGGTATATCCAAAGAGTATTTCTATTGAGTTTACAGTTTTAAACTCAATAGTCTTTAGATTGTACATGAGATAGGCTTTAGAATAAAAAAATTGGTTTGAGAAGTTATTTAAACTTTTATATTCACCTGGTCCTGTAAACTTGGACAGTACTTTTTATAACTTTTGAACTTCGTTTATTTCGTCAGGTGGGAGCTGGCCAAAGAACTGACACCCATCTGCTGATCTATTTCTATTAACAAATATCCCCGAAAGGAATGCTGTTGGACTGAGCCTTACTTAGCAATGCCTGGTAGACGCTTAATAAATAGTTACAGATGTGAATCTGCCTTGCTCAAACTCTTAAGGACTAAATACTGATTTAGAATGTAAGAGTTGGAGAGATCACTGCTTTCTGTGTGTGGAGGTGATAAATACACAGAGAGCTAATCCATTCATCAACATTGTTCAGAATTACTCTAGGCCCAATCTCTTATAGATGCTGGCGATCTGGCCAAGAACCCTTGCCCTAACAGGGAGTACATTCTAGAAGTCAGCTTGTTCAAATCTCCTGAGTTAACAGCAAACGCATGATTAGAAGCATAGTTTTTGAAATTTCAATACTGTAATCATTCTATCATTCTTTAGTTTAGGAAAATTTAAACTCTGGTCTAACATGATTAGCAGATAGGAATGGTTTTGCCACATATATTTTTATGCTTTCATTCATATAAGTGTTTACAAATCCATTTGTGAAACATTTAAAGCCACAATCTGTGTAGTCATCAATGTATTACAAATATCTGTATTTATAACACCCACATATTACATTTTCATAAGTATAATATAATTAGATATAAAAACATTAGTTAATATTAGTTGAGAATATCACAATTTGTCACTTTTATAATCTAATGAAGAATTATTTGCCTTACAAAGACATGTAATCAACTTACCAAACTATGAAATTATGCCAGGAAAACTTTCATTTGAAAATGCTGCTTTAAGTATTTTACAATCATAAAGGTTGAAAAGTAGTGTATTGTCATATAAATCATAAACCCATGGAAAATTAGTAAAATCTAATTTTACTATTAATGCTGCAAGTAACATTTTACTCATGCTGTTGAAAAGCAGATATTCTCTCAAAGACATTAGAAAAGATGTCATATTTGTACAAAAACTCTCTTTGCATATTTGGAGACACTGCTACATAAACAGTGACTTCCTCATTCCTTCATCATATACTGGTTAAACATTCAGAAGCTATAACATGGTAAGCATTACTCTGGTGTGAAAATATAACAGTAACAGGACAAGGTAAGGACATGGTAAAACATACCTTATGGATGAATGATAACCATAAATGGCTAGGGTTGGAGAAATGCAGTCATAAAGAAGGATAAGATATAATACCATATAGAAATATTTCAAGCTATGTTGCTAAATTTAATCACTCAGGGAAGAATCATAAGGAGGGGTATAAGGACAGATTTGGAAGGAGGAAAATGGAGGGATGTTGTAGTTAAATTACAATTTCAAAAATAAACAAAGCAAAGTAAGAAAGGGTAGTTCAGACACAGTAGCATGTGCCTTAATCCCTGGACGTGGAGGCAGGAGAATCGGGGGTTTATCCTTGGCTACACAAGAAGCTCTAGGCCATCCCTGGACTTTGTGAGATCCCTTCTAAAACAGCAAAACCAAACAACAACAGCAAAATAAAAGGAGAAAGAGTAAACAGGCTGAAGCTTGTGACAGTCTCTATCCTATTGATTGTTCTAGAAAAAAGTCAAGACAGGTAAGAGGCTCAGGGCAGCTCTCTACATACTGGAGCAGGTGGGCAAGTGCATGAGTGCAGAAATCAGAGTAATGTGTGCAGTGATCAAGAAGTTGTGTGTGTGTGTGTGTGTGTGACAGAGAGAGAGAGAGAGAGAGAGAGAGAGAGAGAGAGAGAGAGAGAGAGGTTAATGAAAATAATTTTAAAGACAAAAAGGAGTTGGGAGGAAAGATATGGAGAAATTATGTAATTATCTCAGAGAACAAAATAAATAAATGTAGAACAGCAAGATCATCTTGATTAATACTTAGAATTTTGGTAAGAAAGGCAGAGCCACAGTAACACAGAGCATAGTTCACATCAGAGGGGTCATGAGAAGGATATTCTGAGAGGTGTAGAAGTGAGCGAGGTTGGGAGTTAGGAGCTTGATGAGAGATGTGCCCATGTGGACAGCTCCTCAGGTCCAACCCTGACATAGCAGGATGCTTTGGTGAAGAAGTTCCAAACTTTCATTGGCACAAGTTTTTATAGGAAATGGGAGCAAGTGGGGGTGTCTATCCTGGCAAGCTTCTAATTAAATGCCTATTGTAAGCTGATAGGTGGGTGTTCTGAAGCAAGACCATGAACAATCACAAATGGTCTGAAAATACTTCTGAAACAATCAGACTAATCTTTGATTAACTGTTGCTATGAACTCTTTAGGGAGTAACTCTGGGGTATGAGCCAAGGACAAGCCATGGAGTCCTTTCCAGGTACTTGGGTGCAGCTTGGATTCAGCTGCATGTCATATTCTCAGGCGTCTTTTCTTTTAAGATGGAGTCCAATCTCAAAATGGAGTAGGTTTGGCTTCTCATACACTTGTACACACATGAAAGAGGGGCCAGAGATTGTTAGATATCTTCTTCTATTGCTCTCCACCTTAAATTTTGAGACAGTTTCTCAATAAATCCAGAGCTCTACAAGTGGCTAGACTGATTGGCCAGCAAGCCTGCAAGATGCTATATCTACTTCTCATTCCCCAGAGCTTTCGAGGTAAGGCTACTTTATCAGCTGAGCCACTGCCTGGTCATTCCTATAAAAACATTTCAATACTAACTGTGATAACACATATAAGGTAATTCAGACAGAAGAGAGGAGGAAAATGAAGAGGAGAGAGAAATAGAGAAGAAAACAGAGGGAGGAAAGAGAGGGGAGAGAAGTAGAAAAAGAAAGGAAGGAGAGAGAAGGGTTGAAGGAAAAGGATAGGAACAGAGCTGGTAGACAGAGTGAGGGCAAAGGGGAGAACTGAGAGCCAGAAACAGATTCAACAGCTGTTTGTCATTGGCATATGCTGCCCATGTCCTGCTGGCCGAGTAGCCAGAGACTACTTAGATGATCTGCTCTAAAAGTGCCACAATATTCTTTAATATTTAAACAAATAAACAAAAATATTCCTCTTGAGTCGTGCCAGGGTTTATTTAAAGCTACATTCTATCCCAGAGCAGATAAACACAACTTGTAAAAATTTCCTACTTCTGAAGCTTATTTTGGAAAATTGCCTTTCTCTGACTTTTCCAGCATTCCAGTCTGCCTAGTGATTCTCTAGTTTATTTCAACAAGCTACAAATCTTTTATCTATCCATTTCCCACAGAGATCTATAATAAAATCAATACAGTAGTAAAATAGATTTGAATAAAATTATTTCAAATTCTCTTACAAGATAGAGGGAATAATACAAGGTAGAGACAACGTTTTCCTTCAAAGAATACTTCAAACATTTTGTGGGATACACTTTAATTCTTTCGTCTCCTCTCATTATCATGAGAGATAAAGATACATGTCCTGTATTGTTGGCTCTCTGTCATGTATTTCAAAGTCTGTGTAGTTGCAATTTAAGAATGAGACGCACCTTTGCCAAACACTGGTGCCTACATGTTTTAATTTGCCTAAAGCTAACAAGTCTTCTCTCCCAAACAACAGGTATTGCTGTGAGGGGTCACATGCCTTGCCTGTCACATCTTTAGCCCATCACACCTATCCTTACAGTGAAGTACCTTCATGTGTCCTTCCCCTTGCCTAGCTGATGAATTATAAGCAAAACAGCTCAAGATAGCCTTTAATGCATGCTAACCAATCTGAATATTACACTAGATAACACTGCCAAACAGTATTTAAGAGTGTAGCGTGCACACACACACACAAACACACACACACACACACACACTCACACACACACATGCAGGTGCATGTGTGCGCATGCTTGTGCTAGCAAGCCTATATACCACGTTGTGTTTTGGCCAAAGCCAAGTCAGAGAAAAGATTCAAATGTTGAACATCCTGTGCAAACTGACTGACTTCACAGCCTACATCTTTCTGGTTCTAGTATTATGGTATGAATTGTATCTCCCTAGAATGCCAACACTGAGGACTTAGCCACAAGTATCTTCCAATGTAACTGTATTTGGAAAAATAAAATTTCCTTTAGAATATGCATAATCCATTATATCATAATTAGAAGATTAGATTAGAATATATCAGAGAAAGGGGGAAAGGAAGGGGGAAGGAGAGGGAAGGAGAGGGGAAGGAAGAGGAAGGAAAAGGTCACTATTTTCAGGTCCACGGTGAAAACAATGCTGCCAACATCTGCCCTTCCTCAGACCCTGGGGCTTAAGTCACCCAGTCTCTATTCTTGCAAGGACCTCGCAACAGAAACATCTAAAGAATGGGTCATGATTTTCACATTCTAAAACTCTCAGTTGATTTAACAAATGTGCTTAGCTCTGGGGGCTGAGAATTAAGTCAAGCATTCAGTGCTTAAATAGACTTGTTTTCAGCTTGCCTCCATTAAAAGTGGCTTGCAAGCATTGTCAACAAGGGAATGCCTAAATCGTGTGTTAACTCTTAATGTTGAAAAATACTGCTTCAAAGATTATTAAAAAAAATACCCATTTAGTTTAATGTATTTGTTATTCTCCTTTGAGCTAAGCAGATATCTGAAATGCAGCTAAATTTATTATTAGTAGAAATACAGGCCATCTCCTTCCTATCCACTAACCTGGCTATAAAGTGAAAAAATGTTTCAGACTGGAATACAGAAATAAGTGAAAACTGTATTGTTTATTTCACATTAAAAGAACATTTACTCTCACTAAATTACTATGTAGGGAATTTTTTATTTCTATCTAAATCCATAATAGTCTGACAATTCTAAGTAGTAGCTTGGGGGAAACTTTGGAATCAGCTCCTTTATTGCTCATTATGTCTGTAGGACAGGAGCTTAGCTTCTCTATGCTTCAGTTTCCTAACCCACAGAAGGAAAAGCAATTAGCTCATTGACCTACTTTGAGTAGTGTATGAGTGTTTTAGTTTAGATTTCTACAGCTGTGGGAAAGACCATGCCGAAAATTAACTTGGGGAGGAAAGAATTAATTTCACCTTATAGGTTCCAGTCCATCCTGAAGGGAAGTCAA
Source organism: Rhynchomys soricoides (assembly GCA_019843965.1). NCBI lineage: Eukaryota > Metazoa > Chordata > Mammalia > Rodentia > Muridae > Rhynchomys > Rhynchomys soricoides. The sequence goes on from JADRCH010000031.1 coordinate 871,093, forward strand.
GAGATCACATGGTTTGGTTGCTAGAGGTAGCTGCAATTAGATTTTATAGCAGAATCTATAAGATATCACTAGAACAGACTTGTTGAGTGTTGTTTGGAGTTTTTGTAAGGTCAAACATTCTAATACATTCTTATGATTAAAATCAAACAAAACAGAAAAATCCTATGAGTTGAAAATTCTAGGGTCTAGTGTCAAATTAACTTAAACCATTAGTATAATCTATAAGGGCTCATTTTCCTAGTTGAAAGTAGAGATGCTGACAGAATGTTTAGATGACTGTGTGGAAGGAAGGTCATTACTAAAAGAAGAGTAAGTATTGTCCACTTGATATTGTTTAGTGCCAATTAAGAAAGAATAAAATATGTTGGACTATCTTCTAAAGACAAAATTCATATAAAGAGCCATCTGTGACTCTTTCATTGAATGTTTTCAGTTGTATACATTTTCTCATTGGCATTGACTATGATTTTCTCACAAACTGGATGGATATCATACATGTAAACAGGACTTCAGAAAGATCAAATCACAAATGGTTTAATCAATAGAGCGATAATAAGAATGCATTACATTCAAGCCATGTATGAAGCTCTGTTTAGTGGTAAATGTTTGCAATTAGAGCACTCGGGAAGTTTGAGGAAGAAAGACTGTAAGTTTGAGTCTAGTTCAGACTAAACAAATGAAATCCTGTCTCATCACATCATCACACACACACACGCACACACACACACACTCACACACACGCACACACGCACACACGCTCACACACACACACACACACACACACACTCACACACACACAGACCAAGCCACTATTACTGTAAGAGATACTCTCAATGCAGCATTTAACCTCTCTCTGGGGTCCCATTCCTCCCATATTTTTAAGGGCCCACTCTGTACTCATCTTGTTCATAGCAGGTAGCCATTCCTTCCACCCAAAGTAAGAGCAACAGTGAAGATCTGACTTCCCAGATGATCTGTCCTTCTTCAGAATTATCCTCTAGATCCCGAGGAACGTAGAAATTCCTGCTGATATGGTTCTAAGCTCATGTCCAGTTCTAGTTCAGGCATCCTTCTGTGGTCTACCCTTCCATGGATGAGTAATCTCTCCAGTGTGCTTTACTGTGAAGCTCAAGTGCACCAGCAAAATGCTGGAGCACATGCAAAGCCCCTCAATGTGACTCTTTGGATATGCAAGTGAGTAGATACTGGGTTTTATGAGTTCACAGTGTGAACAAGGATGCTTGTCAGGGAGAAAAGTAAACAAGATTTCGGAGTTTGATGGTGTGTGATCTTCCATGTATTGCTTAAGATCATGGATAAGCTCAGAATCTCTCATGAAGAAAGCTGTCCCCTCCTCAAGGCTTCCTGGTATACCAAGTTCATTATTTGTTCTATCAGAAGAGGATATCACTAGAACAAATTTGTTGGGTATAGTTTAGAGTTTATATGAGAACAAATAGTTTAAAACATTCTTATGATTTAAATACAAACAAAAGGAAAATGCTATGAAAATGCTACGGATTGTAAATTCTAGGACCTTTCAGAGCTTCTCCTCCAGTTCAGAACACTTAGAAACCTATGAAAGAATTGCGGGCATGTATAAAGGTGAACAGCTCTACTGGCCATGCATATCTCTGAGTGTCCAAACCTAAGTTCTTTCTCTCATGAGATGGCCTTCACACCACTACTCTAGGAGTTACCAAGCATACAAGTGTGGATGAACCCTTCCCCATAAAAGGGGGCAGGATAAAATGTAGAGGAAGGTTAAGTCTAATACAATTAACATGTCACTGAATAAAAGTGGATGTGCCAACGTAGAGTGGAAAGACTGGTTGATGATTTTCACACAATTATTTCCCTAAATACTTTCAATGGAAGATTGATTCCTTTTAACAATAATTGATTTAAGATTGTAAGAAAACAGGATTAGCAGGGCCAATCCTTTTAACACTATAAAATTGGATATTATAATATTTTTTTTTAACTTCTGAGTTTTCAGAGGAAGTAAATTCAGATTTGTTTAAAAAAAGTAACTGACTTTCTCTTGTGTTTATACAATAAAGAGGTGAGAAGTGCAGGGAACATCTTTACTTTGATAACTTTTAAACAAAATCCAATTCCTCTTTTATCATTAAGTACATTTGGGGACTTCACTGGCAGACACAATACTTACAGTTCAGTAAGTTGAAGTTATAACATGGTCAGTATCAAATGTCCAGTAAGCAAGATAGTAAGTCCCACAGAAATCCCACGCAGCCCAAATGCAGACTGTCTGCATTGCTCTACCCAAGCTTTGCCCTATACTCCATGTAGAAACACTATGCCAGCAACCCTTTTAGGCATGAACTGCATCCTTTCCAGCCATGGAGTCATTCAGTGGCATATCACCTATGAGATGGTAGATGAAAGTAGAAGCAGCAAATTCAACTGTGAAAAGTGGCTAATCACTCCGAAAGCATTAGCAGTGGACATGTTTCATTGGCTACATCACAACTGGGTGATCATATGGATCTGAAATAACTATTAATATGTTGGAACCAGCTTGTTGACTTAATTTCTAACACTTATTTGACAATTTTATTTTTGAGGAATGAGAATTAATTGTTAGTCTATTTTCTGCACACTTAGGTAAGTAATTTAGAGTTTGAAAGAACGGAAAGGCATCAAGTTTACTGTGAGTTAAAGTGGTGAATTTAGAAGACTTGTAGACAGAGTGAATGTCTGTCATAAAATTCCTGAAGTGATAAAGTCTCCAGATGTGATGGAGAAGTGACCCAGTCATGTGCAAACTTCAGGTTGTGCAAACATGAATACTTGAGATAGACTGGGCAATGCCCACTTATAAATCCTGTTTTTGTGACCACAGCTTGTTACTCCAACTGCTGGGGAAGCAGAGACAGGAAGATCTCTGGAGCTTCACAGCCAGCGAGTTTAGCCTGATTTCAAGATCCGGGTTTCAGTGAGAAACCTTGCCTCGAAAAGACAAATTAGTGTTTCCTGAGGAATGACACATGTTTACTGGCCTGTGGCCTCATAACCACCTGCACACATGAGCACATACACATATCTGTGCACACACACACACACACACACAAACACACACCTGCATGTATAATGCACACATATGCATGTATAGTACACACACATACACACTATCAACTTAGGGAGATTCTAGCTAATGAATCCTCTTAAAGTATAATATTCTGGATTCTTAATCTCAGATAATGCTGAGATCAGACCCCACCTCACAGTGGCATTACAAGAAGGAAGCATCTGTAATAATTTGTCCTTTTCTGACCATGAGCATGGGCTGTGTGTGAGGAAAAATTACTATGACTAAGTAAGATATAATCTATATAAAAAATGTTGATTTATACTGCATTTGGTTTCCTTGGATATTTGAGAAACTATTGGAAACTGCTTCTTCTCTGACTATTGTAAGAATAAGCATTAAAAGGCAAAAATACAGTTGCTCATTATCAAACACGCTTCTTATCCTAAGACAGAATAAAAAATACTCTCAGAAAAGAAGATGAAAATATTTGGTGGTGAATACTGTTGGCAAACGGCACTAAAAGTTAAATAGCTGATTAAATTAATTAATAATATCATCAATCTTCAATATAAATAATGTCATGCATTTCTATCCTGCTACCCTTATCTTTTGAAGTCTAGGAAATAAGTTGATATAAGTAATGCCTAAAAAATGGAAGAAAATGCTAGGGAATGAACTGAATTGAGCCAAGAACTGTGTATATTGATTCTGTGGGGGCATCAATGTATATTCCTAAGTAGACACATAAGCATTAATATACAGAAAATACCAACCAATATAAAGATATGAAAGGCCCAGTGATAAACATGATAGTGGCATTAATTTCAATCCCTTAGGTCCATTACATTCTATCTCTCTCTTCCCAGATTGTACTTCCTACTCTGAAGACACTATCTTAACTTCATCGTACGAAAGGAGAGTTCTGACAGTTGGCTGGGTTAGAGATGTGCTCTGTAAACCACATAGAAATGTAATCTGGTTTACCAACAGTTGAACAAGTGGGAACAAATGGAACGTAGTAAAGACTAGAGTTGATACCTGTTCTTAGAAGGAACACACTATCATACAAGCTAAAAACAAGCTTGGCACCTTGTCATTGGAACAGATACAAATTTACAAGCACACCAAATGATGTTTCTTGATGCAATTTTTAAGCTTTATGCAGTGTCTATAGTGCACTTTAAAAATTAACATTGAGTGGAAAGCCTTGAAATACAAATAGTTAAGTGGGTTAAGAACCTTAAAACAAAGTGTCCACACATAGACATTTTGCTTAAGGAACACAAGACGCAGTGAGTGATGGCAAATACTAAGACACTGGTCTCAGAGTTCCTTATGACGACAGGCGAAAGCAGTGGTTGATCCTTCCAACTGCAGGCTCATCCACACTCAATGGACACTGCATTCTTCATCCTAGGGTTATTTCATGGTGATCACATTTCATTTGCTCAGACTTTATCGGGATAAATTTAACATTCAAGGACTTTAGCATCTCAGAGCTTCACTCTTTAAGTAAAAAGTGGTACTATTTTGCTACTGAAATATATAGCACCCCCAAAATTGAAAGGATCCTGGTCATTGTAAAACTGTGCCATTAAGGAAAACCACCCTGGGCTCCACTGTTCTCCTTAGAAACTAGGAAATTCTTTTTCCAAATCCAATTCTGAAGTAGAAAAGTGAAAAGCAATTATGCTCTCAATATTGGCCTTAAAAATCTACAAAAGAAAATAAAAATTCTCTGTGTGTCTGCTACCTTAAATTCAAGGTAAGCAGATAGAAGCAGTATTTCTCTAAAAATAATTGTACATTTGTTTAAATGAAAATAAGTGGCCTAAGTCTAAATCAATCTAAAACAAACAAACAAACAAACAACTCCCCAAAAGGTGCTTCCTCCTTGATTTGAAATTACCATGTTTGCTAGATTAAACACCACACATACACACGCACGCACACACACACACACACACACACACACACACACACACACACACAGAAATCAATTTCAAATGTAGAATGAAGCCCTGTTCTGGACTCTGCTTCTCAAGGATGATTGATGGGGGAAGGATTTATCACCAGCCCATACTCACTGCTTGTTTGGAGATTGGAGCTGTGATGTGGTAGTTTCCAGCAGGCTTCCAGAGCCACACGGCTTAGAACACAGAGCTTGGGTATTTTAGGGGCTTGTTTTAAAACAGCTGTTCTAATTGCTACCTTATTCTTACATGTGGGAATATATACACATTTACATTTACATGTATGCATAGGACAACAATTAATGAAAAAATAGGCCACAGATTTTAAAGACATCAAGGAGAGGTATATGTGTGATTTTGGAGAGAGGAAAGGAAAGGAAGAAATGTAATTATACTATAATATCAAAAATAAATAAGTTTTTAAAAAAGGAGCCAAAAGGATCAGGAAGTCTGCTGTATGAAGGTACAGCCTAGAAAAGATAGAGAAGTTAAATCCATGAACCTCAACAATATCACTGCTTGAACAGTGACCGTGTCAATAGACATGCTAATGTTGAAAGGGGGAATTTCATGGGGTCCCACCCTTAGACAAGACACTACAGGCAACTACTGATTACTGAGAGAAGCAGAATTAGTCTCTCCAGGATATAAGCCACCTAATTGCTTATCTGAAGCAAAGAGGTCATCCTTGAAACCCAAGTCATATGTAACAGACTCAACAGGTTGAATTTATATATTTACACATATAAATGTACAATAATAATCAGACAAAACAAATACATCAATTTGAGAAGGAGTGGGGAAGACCCGAGAGGTTCTCAACCTTCCCAACACGATGACTTAATGCAGTTCCTCATGTAGCAGTGAAACCCCATAAAATGTTGTTACTTTATAACTGCAATTTTGCTTCTGTTATGAAGCATAATGTAAATATCTGACCAAGAAAGGACTATTTGACCAACCATCACATTGACAGCCACTGGCTTACAAGGAGGACTGGGAAAGTAGGAAGCGGCATATTCTTTTATTTTATTAAAATGTTAACACAATTTATAATTTATAAAACATAAAGAAATCCTTTTTTAAAGATAAAACTACTACCCTATTTTCAGTAAAAATCACCTTTGGTTATCTGGCTGCAATATTGCTAATTCAAGAGTCAAGCTGGGGAGCCACCAGCAATGTTTCCAGTCAACTAAAATATCTTAGAAAGGCAGTGAGAATCGTGACAAAGGAGGGAGATCAAGGACTTTGCATTCTGTTGTGGTTCTTTCCTTAGATAGTTGGCTTTCTGCCCCTTTGTTATTCATTACTTCCCTTTCATCTTCTCCATAAGAATGCTCCCTTGCTAAATTCACCTCTAATGCAGATGTTCTACAGGCATCTCTGAGAACTGAGAACTAGCTTGGCTATTTGACAGATTTCTCAGTGGATAGTTCCCTTGGCTGCACTCCAGTCTGCATAAAGTCTCAGGTTTCGGTTCTTGATATTCAAAAGATTATTTGCATTTTATCTAGACAAATTGCTATAAGCAACATAATGTTCCCAATACTTTGTGGTTTATTATGTCTTACCTTAACCAGATCACATTTCCCAGTTATTTTTTAAATTATTTTTATTATTTTTAATTAGGTGCATACATGTGTCTTCATGTGTGTGGCTTTGTGCATGTGAGTTCAGGTGTCTGGGAAGGCTAAGGGATTCAGATCATCTAAAGCTGGATTATAGGCATTGTAAGCTATCAAATCTCCAGTTCTCTGCAAGAGCAGTAAGCATTCTTCATCACTGAGACTTCTCTCCAGCATCTGCTTTCCACAGGCATCTGAGCAGACACAAGTATTTTGTAGATATGACTTGACAGCATAATCAAGGAACCCAACAAAGAAGTGAGGTCATTTTAGGTAATCAGACTGGACTGATGTCCATCATGAGAGTGGATTTGAGGTTTCCTTGGTGAAGCAGGCACTCTGCCTAGGACTGCGGATTCACCTGGTACATCAGAACTCTCTTCTGCCCATCTTTTGTGCTTGCTGTGTGGCTTACAGATTCTGTAAGCCAATTGCTTATAATATTAACCTATTTACATGTACCTTCTACAGATTCTGCTTTTGTGGCTGACTGTAGTGGTCACTTAATAGGCTAAAACTGTCTTTCTAGAAATTTCTCATGTCCATTAGTGCTCTGGTTTCACGATCACTATCAGAACATGATTCGGATTCTTGCTCTCTACCCCAGTTCTTTAACCAACTGGCATCCATGTTTTGAGAGTCTCGCTATGTCACATGGTTTTGTGCAACTGTGGCAGCTTAGCTTCCATGGAGATGGCATCTAGGACCTTGTTTCATTTCCATCCACTTTATCTCATCCATGTATGTTATCTGCAGGGCACCTATGCTCAGTTCTCACTCACTTTGTCTTGTTTACCTTTCCCTAACTCCTAAAAGAAATGTCTGCTGAATGCAGACTGCTACTTCATCATATTCATTTGGCAATTCCTCTGTCCTAGCTTCTCCTATACCATCTGCTTCTCCTTATACCATCATATACTATCAGCTTTTTCTATACCATCTCTCCTACCTGGGATGACTTTCTTATTACTCTCTCAAGTTTTTTAAGATTCTTGATGAACTCTCTATGCAACCCATTCTAACCAGCCTAAATGCCATTGATGATGTTTTCAAAATAACTATATCCATTATTCCCCAATTAATAATTTGGTAATTGACCCTGGTTTGCTTTATGGAAACCTCACATTAATGACTCTTACCTATCTCCAACTCTTAATCTGAGCATAACACACACACACACACACACACACACACATTTATTTCTACCTCAGTACTAATACTCACAAAGATTTGAGTAAAACAATCCTTAGCAAATGTCTAGTGGGTGAGTTACTTTGTAAGACTTGTGGAACTTTTTGAAGTTTAAAAATGTTTTATATTGTGATATTAATATTGATGTTGATGTTAATGCATGGTCTTGGAGCTGTAAAAGAAGGAAGGATTAGGGTGAACTGTGATGTGTTTGTGTGTCAAGTTGGCAAACGGTTAATCGTGCTGGCTAGTTTTATATCAACTTGACACACGCTATAGTCATCTAAGAGGGGAAACCACAATTGACAGATTATTTCCATAAGATCAGGCTGTAGACAACCATGCAAGACATTTTCTTAATTACTGTTTAATGGAGGAGGGCTCACCCCTTTATGCACTGGTGGTTCTATAGGAAAGCAAGCTAAGAAAAGCCATGGGGAGCAAGCCAGTAGGCAGCATTCCTCCATGGCCTCTGCATCAGCTCCTGCCTCCTGGTTCCTGTCCTGTTTTAGTACCTAACATGACTTTTTTCAATGATTAACAGTGATGTGGAAGCATAAGCCAAATAATTCCTTTCCTCTCCAGGTCGCTTTTGATCCTGGTGTTTCATCACAACAATAGAAACCTTAACTAAGAGACTTACTGACTAGATTTCCATTATGACAAAGCAGAACATTGCATTTGTAATTTCCCCAGAGAAGCCAAAAATGGGCTGGCCCTATTAACTGCTTCACTTAGGGTTTAGAAAATGCAGACAACACTGAGTTTGTACTGTTGCTCTTACTCCAAGTTTAAAATGCTAGCGACAAAAAGAGGAACCCATTCACAGAGGTGGAAAAACAATCTCTTGCTACTTAGAAGCAAGCTCAGATACAAAACAAGAGGCATTGGGTTGGCTAAGGGCAAAGATGGTGTAAAACTAAGCAGATGTTAGGATTCCTTTTAAGACAGATGACTGAAACTATATTGGGAATTAGGGGAGGGAACAAATAAATCTCAAACGAATTACAGCCATCCTAAGTGTGTTTATGCTTTCATTCCTCGCATAATCCCTGCTTCTGAAGGCAGATGTTAAATGTTGAGCTAAAAATTGTGGATTGATTCCATACAAGTATTAGTCAGGACACCAAAGGTATAAACAAAATAAAAGCTACATGGTGGAGACTTTTCTTTGAGATCTTATAAAAGAGGCAAAGCATCTTCTGATTTTAAAGCAGTCTTAGAAGCAATGAAGGGAGCTACTGGTAAATATTAATGTGACTATGCACACTAGCTGTTGGGGAAGTACCCTGTTTTTGAATACACATATGTAAAGCTGTTCTTTTTGAGTGTTCTTAGAATGGCCTTGGCACAAGTGCTGCTCCTGACAATAAACACTTCCAGTTTCCTGCCTGCTGTTTGTGAAATCAGCACATGAACGAACCAAGGAAGAATCAGTATACAGTTATCATAGAATACTTCTGTATATACATTATCTCCAGGCCAAAAGGAATCAATATTTGATTAAATCTATTCCTGGACAATTTCATATGTTTGCATAATGATTTCTGATTACAATTATCCCCGTCCTCATTTCTCTCCCTCCTACCTACCACGACAACTACCCTTAAGTCTACTGAAGATTTCATCGAACTGCTAATATATTTGTTTCCTTGTGACCTAACAAGTTACACTTCTCTGGCCCTCCTCTGAACATAACAAAAACAAAAGATGTTCCTGGTCTCCAGCTAGGAAAATGTGACTTATTATTTCAAAATGCAAAGTAAGATATACTTCTTGATTTAAAAACAAAAAAAGAAGCTCATATACAGCAGTGACATTTATTTGTAGGCAAAAAGGCGACATAATGTGGAACAGAGCTGACAGGTTGGAACAGAAGTGAGACAGCTTTAAAGAACAGCGTAACTTTAGAGCAGCAGCAGGAATGCATTTTGGTGCTAGTGAGAGTTCACCTTTGAAGTCCTTGAACAGCTTTAAAACCCAGTGAGTCTAGGTTTAAAGTTAATCAGGGCTGAGAAGCATGCATATGCAAGTGGAGTGGCCTTTGCAACATCCCTCCACTTTATCTATGGCTTACATCCCTTTCCCCTCTTTTCATTCAGTTTCTGGTAGTCTTAAGTTATAACAGCAACTTTGAAAAGAGTTGTGTACACCCAAGGGCTTAGGAAAACATAGGGATCTGGCTTGTAATTTCAGCTTTATGAAAAGTTACACATTAACCAACTGACTCCTGTTAGGATTTGCTAAATATAAATAGGGAGTATTGACTTACCTGGTTTATCTTGAATCAATTAAGTAGCAGCAGTGAGTCCTTCCCAGGGGAAAAGCAAAAAGCAAAGAAACTTTGACCTAGCTTCTTGAATGACTCCTTCTGTCTCTGGGTGGGTATTTATCAGACCTCTCAGTGAAATAACACACACTCTCTCTGTGTGTGTATCTCTCTCTCCCTCCCTCCTCCCTCTTTCTCCCTCCTGATCCCTCCCCCTTTTCTTTCTCACACAGAAATACAGCATGATTAAATTGCTTCTATCAAGAATGCTTTTCCTACAGCTTATTACAGAATGGGGCCATGAAGTATAAAATCATTAGGCAATCTTCTATGTATCAACAAATAAATGTGGAAACTGCTAAACAGCTACGAACTGATAGCAGTTATGCCGTCAAATCTTAAACAAGCTGTGCAATGAAGATACACAAGTAAAATTAATTTCAAGCGTGTTGCCTGCTTTACTAAGTGTCTCTGACCGTGTAAGCAGCGCTGAGGCACAGCACAGAACTAATGCATAATTTCTAGTATAAACCTGTCGGAAAGATTTTCACGGGGCCAGAAGATGCTTTCTTGTCAATTTTTTCATCAAATCCATTTGGTCCTTGTAAAACACATTTAACTTATACTGACTTAAATTGTCAAAGTCACGAACTTTAAGATGTCCTTATTAAATACTCCTAGACTCTGGCTGCTTTTCTCTTGTCCTTTCCTACCCAAGTCCTCCTCTGCCAGGAGACAAGCAGCATGGGAGGGCAGGGGTAGAACTTAATTTCTCTTGTGGACTTTCCTATACCTGTCTTCTGCTCTCTGAGCTTCAGGCACACTTCCGAGGACCCTCATCAGAATACTTATGGTCTGCTGTAGTCCCCAAGTATGGCCAGGAAGGCTCAGGACAGTTAGTACTCCATGTGCCAACATTACAACCACTAATCAAAACAAATCCTCCACGAACAAAAGCTAATTTTCAGTTAGTTGTTTAGATCCTGTGTAAGCTCTTGTGAGTTACCCTAGCCTGGGGAGGGAGAACAGCAGCATTGGGCAGTTCACCATAAGAGGGATCCCCTTGGTCTGAAATGGCACAGACAAATCAGAGAGACTGGGGTCCAGAATGTTTGACACTTTCCTCTTCTCTCTTCCAGCACAGGGCACACATAGGATAGAATAATTTTATAAAGTTGTCTCAACATAGTTATAAGTTATATTTTGATGTGACAAGGGATGGAAGCTTGGTGTGTCTCAAACTCTGGCTGTTGCTCCTTTCACACCTAGGTACATGAACAAGGATGCCACATAAACAAAGTTGAAAGGGGGAGGGGGAAAAAGAGAGGAGAGGAAAAGAGAGAGAGGAGGGCAGGCGTTCACAGATCTTGACTTCCCTCACCTTCTGGTGCCTGTGTTGAACCCAAACCACACACCCCGACTCCAAAGTTATAGGTGATGCTACTGGGGTCTTGGCCGACCTTCTAGATGCCTACTTTCCCATTTTCAACAATGTTGTTTTGTAGGTACCTGTGAGCTTTTACTGAGGACTCTTTACATCAGCCGCATCCATATTTCTATCTCTTGAGGTGCCAGAATTGTCCAACTGCACGAGCAGCCCTGAGTCCATGGCAAAGGCAGACACTGGAGGAATGCAGCAGGCCCTTGCTCTCAGCAGCAGTCACTCCTCTCCTGCAGAACTCTAACTTGATCGAGTTCCTCCTGCCCGCTGATCTTATTTGTAAAGTACATATTAAATATGGCTTCCCTTCCCTACCTTCTTGACCCACAGTCATGGCAATACTTGCCTGGATTGTACCTTGAATAAACCACTACAAATCTTGGAGGTTTTTCTCTTAGGGGACCCAACCAACACTGTCACGAAAGAGAAGCTTCTTATTCTGTTTTGCAAAAATGCATAACTATAGTTGAACCAATATTAAGGAAAAGCAGAAGCTTATGTTTTCACTATCCAACTGACTAGCATTTTATTATGATTAAAATGCTGTAATCTAATTACATAAATTACTTTATAATAGCATATGGGGGCAGTGTGTGTGTGTGTGTGTGTGTGTGTGTGTGTGTACCCAAGCATATGTGGAGGCTAGAGGTCTTGTGTCTTTCTCTATTGCTCTTCATGCTGGTTTTTGACACATTGTCTCCCAGCCATGAACCTGGAGCTCTTTTATTTAGACTTACTGGCCAGGGAGTTCCAGGGAATCCACCTGCCTCTGCTCTCTAAGTGCTGTTCTTCCCCTTACACAACTTCTGTGTTGGTGCTCTTGATCCATACTGAGGCCGTGACATCTACAAGGCCAATACCTACAACATTTACATTATAGTAACTTGGTATATTTAGATGGCAGTACAAATAATACTGAGATGCAAATTATCCTGCACTTTTTTTAGAAATATGAATTCCGACACATAACAGACACACACACACACACACACACACACACACACACACACAGAGTAACTAAACTGAACACTATTTTAGATGAAGACAGTATCTTCACTAAAAACAATGATAAAATACAACATAAGTCAACTTTAAACACAGGGAACTAGAAGTAAGCACTAAAGGTGGTTACTGAGAGGGAGAATGTAATCTATTAAAAATACAAATTATGAAAGCTAATGTTGCTTACTGCTTTTCAAGTCACAATGTAGACACAAATGAGATCTAATTCAGCTCTTTAGTACTTAGGTAGGAGCTAACAGTCTCCCACTTGGGCATAGGGAATGAATGTGAAATTTAGACATACATAGCATACAAAGCTATGACTTTTCAATTGTTCTGTTTCATCCCAGTCCATCCAGGTAAACAAACTTCATCTTGCCCATTCCATACAACTGGTATTAGAAATCTGTGAAAATCGTGTCTAGTAAGTCTCTAGGAAAACGTACGTAAAATGAACAAATGTTTCTAGAACATTGGGCAAAACAAACAAGTCTTATGTTGGGTCATTTACATGATTTTCAGCAATTCTTAAGATATATTATTTTGGAAAATAAATGATTTAGGTAATATTAGTAACATTTTAGATGACATTTGTAGAAAAATTTCTGTTTAATAGATAGGAACCTTCATTACTTTTCACAGGAATGGAAAGAAATATATAGCAGAATATCCTAGTTAAGTGAGTCCCTTGTCCCATGAGGACTTTTGCGACACGAGTGCCAAACAAAGCCCTCGTGGGACAAGGCACTCACTTAAGAAACTGTGTGTGTGTGTGTGTGTGTGTGTGTAAGCCCTCATGGGACAAGGGACTTACTTAAGAAATTGTATATGTGTGTTTGAATGTGTGTGTGCGTGTGTGCACAGGCATGTGTGTGTGTTTGTATGCTTGTGTGCATTGGGGAAGGGGGTAGAATACATTCCTAACTAATCCCCTAGTGTTTGGGAATGTTGCCTTTTAGAAAAAGGTGATTGATAGCTTTCCAATGACAATAGTTTTGGACATGAAGACACATGGTGGTAAGGGTCTTTAGGGACACTTTCAGGTTGAAGATGTTTCCCTTTTTTTGAGGATATTCTCTCTCTCTCTCTCTCTCTCTCTCTCTCTCTCTGTGTGTGTGTGTGTGTGTGTGTGTGTACACATTTATGTCTCTTAGTGAATATGTAAAGATACGTCTGTGTGAGTGCCTGTGGAGGCCAAATGAGGCCATTAGATCATTAGATCCCCTAAAACTGGAGGTACAGGTGGTTGTGAGCTACCTGATGGTGGTGGGAATGGAACTCTGGCTCTATGCAAGAGGAGTGTGACTTAACAGTTGAGCCATCTCTTCTGAATGGCTCATCTGATATTATTGGCTGGGTTCTGCTATACTCTGAGGGTAGACAATGTGCCATCTGAAAACTATCTATGGATTTAAGGAGCACTCAGTAGCTACAGCCTTACAGGCAGAAAATCAGCCCTCCAAACTTCAATATTCATCTTCGTCCTTGTTTCCTGCCCCAGTATCTCATGCTGATTTCCCAAGGACCAGCCTCTTGATAGTCGTGCTTTATCTTCACCTTTTCATCTTAAGAATTCCGTCTCATTAGAATATGTCTCAAAAATACACTTTTGGGCAGGCTAAGTGGCCTCCCCTCTATGGTCCTATCTGTGACAATAACACTTAAATAAATTTTTCTTTTATTTGTCCCCATACAGTCTGCAATAAATACAAGAATTTCCCCTGAATCTATCAAAAAGACTTTTGCTAACTGGCAAGTCAGGAATCTTAGAAGTTATGTCCAAGTGTCTTCCAGGTTTCACATCAACTTGTAGCCTTTCCCTGCATTAGGAAAAAATGTTGCTTAAATGTTACAGAGATGAGGGTTGTATCACTGATATTCACCCACTTTGTCTATTATGTAAGCTCTTCAGTTCTAGTTCATTATACGTTATTGTTTATATAAAACCAATGCTATTGTTTTCTCCTGTGTTCCTCACTTAATTCTAAAAGTCTCTCCATTCTTATGTGCACAAGTGGTTTTGCCTCTATATGTATATTCTTCACAAACACACCTAGTGCCCTCAGAAACCAGAAGAAGGCAGTGGATGCCATGGAAGGAAGCTACATCTGCTTTTAAGGTACCATGAGGCTACTATGTCCTCTGGAAGAGTAACAGTGTTCTTACCCACTGAGCCATCTCTGCAGCCTCTTGTTCACTACTTCTATGAAGGTCAAAGCACAAGAGCAAGTCATTTATTGCACAAATCCTCACTGGTCTGTGATCTGTAAACAAGACAGGGGTGGTACTGAACCAAGCTCTTCCTAGCAGGCAGTAGATGTGCTTCCAGGAAATTGGTGTGCAACCTGGGAAAGGCAGAGCTGCTTAACACTGTAGCACAAAAGAGTTGAGCTTAGCTGTTTGTTAAAGCTACTAGGGGTTACCTCTTCCGTTTGTTATTCTGTCTCCTTTGGTAGTCAGAAACAATATATATTTCTTCTTAGAAAAATTTGAGTTTAATGATGGTTCATGAGCAATTTCAAGACAGCATAGGAGATATAGTAATCTGTAGATCTAGTTTCCAGTTTACAAAAATGTTAAATTTTGAATATTATATATGTATAATTAGATAAGGTTTTATGAACGTAGAGCTATAGAGCTACAGAGTGCAGAGTATAGAAATACTGCTGACCACCAAAAATCAGGCTTATTATGAATTGCTCAGGAAATAGGATGGGAAGGTTGAACAAACTGTCCAAGTGGATTCTGACAAAGAAGTCTACACTGCAGGCTTGTTGATCTCAAGAGAGAATATACTGTAATTCAGACAAACACATACACAACATTTTCAAACTTTGCTGTTTATACTTTAAATTACTCAAGCCATAGGGTCGACCCAAAGCCCAAGCTGGTCCTTTTACATGAGCTGCTCAGTAGCTGAACTGGTCCTTCTAGGATGCACAGGGATGGCTGCTTTGCTATGTGAAATTTTCAGCTTAAAATGTAGGTTGCCTTCTCTCTGAGCCAGTGAAGGATTAAGCATCAAAGGAAAGGAAGGCCTAAAGGCCTGAGGAGAGGCCTGGTCTCTGGAGGGTCTTTGGAAATGGATCTTTACTCATTACTCTACAGGCTAAGCTGAACTCTGCGAATTACTGAGTTAATCCAGACAGTCAGATTTCAGTGTTAGATGAAAGCAAGTGAAGACCTCGCTGTGTGCAGTGTGCACTATGCTACAGCCTTGTGCTCTGCACCATGGAAGCCCCTGCTTCCCCACCTGGAGGTCTGTTAAACTTCTGGTTCATGTTCATGGTAAAAACAAACAATTGTCTGGGCTGTTTAAATGGCTTAGTTGTCAAGAGCTTGCAATCCTGAGCACCTGAGTTCAGATCCCTGCCATTCATGTAAATGGTGAGCATAGAATTATATGCCAGTAACTTCAGTGTGTGTGTGTGTGTGTGTGCGCGCGCATGCATGCGTGCATGTGCGTGTACAAGTGCTATGTATGTAAGCATGTGTTGAGGCTACAAGGTGACAATGAGTGTCTTCCTCTGTTGATTCTCACCTGGTTTCTCAGTGAAACTGGAGCTTGTCAACTTACCTAGACTGGATAGTCACAGAGCTCTAGGGATCAGCCTGCCTCTCATCAACACTGGAGTTACAGGCATATAATTCTATGCTCAACATTTACATGTGCCAGGTATCCAAACTCAGGTCCACAGTATTACCAGCTATTTACAACTAAGCCATTTAAACAGCCTAAGTAATAGTTTGTTTGCTTTTCCCTAGAATATAAAGAAGATATTTTCCTATTTTTAGAAGCTAAGATTTAGTCATGATAGTGGCATAAGGCAAATGTTCTATGATCAATTATTTCAAAGAGGACTGATGAATTATAACAATTATTTGTGTAGAAGTACCAAAATGTGCAAACTTTACAGACCACATAAATAAAATTCATGAGACCAACTAGAAAAAAATGCATTAAGTTTTACCTATTTTGTCAAAAAATATAAAGTGATACAAGCACTGTTTGAAAAACTAAAACAAAATTTAGTTAAGTATGCAAAGCCAATCCATTCCTTTCCTTGTCCAGACTATATGGTTCTTATGTGTTGGTGATAACTTGGTTAATTTGGTAGCACAAAGCACGATGGTTTCCCCTCATCCTAATCTGACTATGTAGGTTTATGAACATTTCTTATGTGCTTAATATTTAAACCTTACTCTAGGTGCAAAGATACAGAGGGAGAGAAAGAGACGGAGAGGAACAAGAGAGAGGGGGATGGAAGGGAGAAGGAGAAGAAGTGGGAAAGAGAAGAGGGGAAGATAAATAGGGAAGATGGCGTAGGATAGAAGAAAGAAGGAAAACAAAATGAAGGGAGGAAGGGAAAATAGAGGGGGAAAAAAGAGTGACCAGAAGTCACAGTGCAGCTGGACGCCACGCTACAGCAGCAGGAGCAGGACTACATGTGATGTTGGATTTGCTTCTCAGCCCATCCCTGAGTAATCAGCCCCACCCCCTACAAGGTCCAAGAACTAAGGGGGTTGGCAGACATGGCTACCTGATTTCCTTGTGTACAAATGTAATGCTAATGACACTAAATATAAACATTGATATATCCAATTTTTTAGATACATAAAAGGACTTCCAAAACAAGTGACCCCAAACTGAAATAGTTAAAAGACTCTCATTCTCAGGAACTAACCTTGAAGGTCAGATATAACTTCTAAGCCATGAAGTTCTTCACTACTGCCAACATATGAGATAAATTAAAAATTGGCCTTGTGTCCTAATTTAAAGATAGTCCCAACTTACGAGCTGACACAGGATATTTCTTAGTAAGAACCCTGTCTCATGACCAGGTGGAATCTTCACAGGCGCGGCAGCTCAGCAGCCTGTGTGTGAGAGGGAGCTTTGCTCATGACAGAGATGTAACCTCTGTACCTCATTTCCAAAGTAGTGAATGGGAGAAATGGTAAGGGAGCCCCCTGTGCACCTTTAGGATGGTTAAATAAGTGAAGACAACCAGGAGAGTGATGTAAAGTTGACATTTCCATAGAAAAGGACAATGGCGGAAGACAGTGGAGCAAGAGAGCTGAAGGAGATGAGAAACAGAGAGCCAAACGCTGCGCTTTACACCATGACAGCATCCGAGTCACCTCTATCTCTTCAGTCTCCTCTCTACCAGTAAATGTCCACACAAGAGTGGGAAACTCAGGAATTCCAGGTGTAAACAATCTTACAGTTTTCTTCAAGTACCTGTAAATAACTGAAGTTCATGCAATCTGCGTGGTATGGGAAAAGAGGAATTCAGACTCCAGCCAAGAGTTAGATGAGACCTGGTAAATAGTAAATGAAAGAATAAAGAGGTAACCTAGTTTTGCCTTTGGAGTTTGAAAGAATTTGGACTTTGGATAAAGAGGCCACCCAGTTATATTGACAGGGGAACATATAATAATTGCAATAATTAATAATAATATTACTATTTTCAGCTCCATTTTGAACATAATTTAAATCCTTGAATTTTAATGCATTATAATGACATATTTTAAGGCCATGTGTGTGAGTGCTAGTTAAGACTTGTTCCTTCCCTTGTGTAGAACTGAAACTAAGCGGCTATAAACCAGGGTACATTTAATGTGGGCAGCACATTTGCTGGTATGAGGCAAGCTTCAGCATGGTAGTTGCTTTTGTTAGTGTGCTTACTGCTACCCAGACAGTCTATGCTCTCCTCTTCACAGGGGTGTGTTTTCCAGAACTCATCTCCACACCAAGAAGAGCTGGCAATGTGATTCAATTGATCGACCCTAATAAAACATTGACAGACAAGTTGATGGTACTTCAGTATCAAAGCTTAAGTTCACATATATTTTTTCATTCCCTTCCAACTTTTGGATAGCTTCTTTGTGCCATCCACAACTAAAAAATGAGTTAAAATGTCAAAGCTGAGTGATGGTGCACACCTGTAACCCAACACTGAGTGGAGGTAAGAGTCGAAGGCCAACCTTAAGTACATATGCATGGTACAGAGTTCAAGGCCAGCCTGGGCAATGTGTGACCCTGTTTTTAAAAAAAAAATGACTAAGCCAAACTAAAACATAACAACAATAACAAACAAACAAAAAACAAATAAAAAACAAGACAACAACATAATCAATACACCATGTACCAGAACTGTTATACAGAGACAGAACAGATTATTAGATATAGCTAGTGTCTCACCTTATTAAATAGATAATAAAGAAAATACCAGCTAGGTCACAATAGTTAGAATTGCCTTCATTCACCCATCAATGATCAATGATCAGTTTAGAGCTGTGCTATTCTCTCTGAAACAGTTAGCTTGTTCTTGGCTTGGTACTGCAACATCACATTTGTGAAAACCTACAATAAGCTTTCTCACTCACACCTTTTTCTCATATAGAAACAGTAGTTTCACTACATACACTTCAGATAACATGAACCAAAGAGCAAAGTCTTTTTCTTGTTTGGACAATTATTAATTCTTTGCTGCCTTCTCCTTCTCTTTGCTACTTTTCCTGTCTATCTTAGGATACTATTTTCTTCTGTTGATGGACAATCTAATGCTTCCAAAAACTGCCACTTGTGTGGTAGGAAGCTAGGTCACTCTGAACATCATTAACCACTTTGAAAAGGACTCAATAATTTTAGTTTTGATCTCTTCTTTATTAACTGCCATCCCCTAACTCATGAAAATTGAACAACTCACCATTGAATAAAAAATGTTCTAGGACAAAATAAGAGAAAAAGAAATGAAAGACTTTCTAGAATTTCACGAAAATTAAAATATAGCATACTCAAATTTGTGGGACACAATAAAGAGGATTCTAAGAAGCAAATTCACAGCACTAAGTGCCTACATAGAAAAACTGGAGAGATCTCATACTAGTACAACAGAAATTATGGAAAACATAAACTACCTTTGAGCAACTTGAATTAAGCAGGTAAATGACATGTATGAAAAACACTGAAGCACGAAACTGAAATATCAGAAGCTAAGAAGACCTTCCATTCTCATTAATTGGTTGGATTAATATAAACAAATGACCATTCTACCAAAAGCAATCTACAGCTTCAATGTAATTCCCTTCAAAATTCCAACACAAATTTTCACAGATCTTACCAAATAATTTTCAGTTTTATATGGAAACCCAAAAAATCTAGGACAGATAAAACAAGAATAATAAAAAGAACTTCTGGATATTAGTTCCAATTTCAGGTTTTACTAAGGAGCTATAGTAATAAAAACAGTATGACATTGGCATAAAAATGCCAATTAATGATTAATGGAATGGAACTGAATATCCAAACATAAACCCATAAACCTATGGACACCTGGTATTTGATAAAGCAGCCAGAAATACTCCAAGAAAGATAGCATGTTCAACAAATGATTCTGGATGGCTGCATGCTGAAGAATCCAAAAAGATACATACTAGTCACCCTGCAGAATACTTAAATCCAAATGTATCAAAGACCTCAACATAAAACCAGATACACTGAACCTGAAAGAAGACAAAGTGGAGAATAGCCTTGAACTCATTGAAACGGAAGACTTACTGACAGAATTCCATCAGCACAGCTTACACGCTTAATAAATGAGACCTCATGAAACTGAAAAGGCTTTGTGTGGCATAAGACACCATCATTCAGACAAAGTGACAGACTGCAGAAGAGGAAAAGATTGTTTTTTAACAACCACACATTGTATAAATGGTTAATATCTAAAATACATAAGGAGCTCAATAAACTAGTTATGAGGAAAATAAGTAATCTAATTGAGGATTCTCAAATGAGAAAATCCATGTAGCTGAGAGACAGAAATGTTCAACATCGTTATTCATCAGGGAACTGAAGACTGGAATTTCTTTGCGATTTCATCTTGCACCTTCAGAATGGCTAAGATCAATAAAACAAGTGATAACTTAGGTTGGTGAGGACATGGAGCAAGCGGAACACTTATCTGTTTATTCTTAGAGTGCCAAGTTGTGCAGTCACCATGGAAATCAGTGTAGCCATTCCTCAGGAGGACAGGAACCGATCTACTTCAAGACCCACATATACTATTCTTGAGTATATGCCCAATGGATGCTCCATCCTACCACAGAGACACTTGCTCATCCATGTTCACTGATGTTCCATTCATAATAGCCAGAAACTGGAAACAACCTAGAAGTTCCTCAGCAAAAGAATGGATAAAGAAAATGTGGTGCATATACACTTACTCAGCCATTAAATAGATAGAATCATGGATTTCACAGGCAAATGAATGGAGCTAGAAAAAGTCTTCCTGAAAGATATATCCCAGATCCAGAAAGATAAATATGATATATATTTGTGGTTATTAGCTATTAAGTTAATGATAACCAAGCTACAATTTGTAGAACCACAGAGGCTAGATATAAAGCTTGGGGCTGGATCAGGGCAGATAGGTCTCTCTAGGACAGGAAAACATAATAGATTTGAATGGATAGAGGGGGGCTGGAATGTGAGGATCAGAAGGGGAGGTGGAGGGGAGAGGTGAGAGGAAATATGGGGAGAGACAGCTAAAATTAGGGTCTATTGGGGGACAATATGGGAACCTAATACAGTAGAAGCTTCCTACAATATATACATATATGAAAGTGATCTAAATAAAATCATCAAATAGAGGAGACAGAATTCCAAATGGCTACCTCTTGTCATCAAATTAAGCTTCCAGAGCTAGGATTGGGTTATATGTAATTGAATTGTTGACCGAAGGATCCCATGGGAATCCCCAGACAAGCCAGGCTGTTACCAAGACAATAGGTTGCTCTTTACAAATTAGCCAGGCCCCAGTGCTGAAGCCAGCACCTACACAAGTCATTGAACATAGAGAGGTCGAACTGGTGCCCACCTTGAGCCTTCACTCCTACTCTGCAAGCCAGACATGTAAACACTAACCCAGCCAGAAACCCTTGGATCTAATGTTCTCCTGCCTGCCAGATGTGCTGGAGCAAAGATGGCACAAAGCTGGTGGGAATAAACTACTGATATTTGATATGACTCAAAGCTTATTCGATGAGATGGAACCTGTACCCAACACTGTTTGGGTGACCAAGAATCTGAGACGAGATAACCTAGGGCTCTAGAGTAAAACCAAACATTATTGCTCTAATATGAACAAAACAAAAAGAGCAATAAATGACTCCAGATGTCACTCTGCTGTACTCATAGTCCAATATCCTGTTCAGCCCTCATCAGACAAGCTTCCTCCAGAGACAGATGGAAGCACATACAGAGACCTAAGCCAGACATTTTTCAGAGATCGAGAGACCTTGGAATATTCAGTCCTAAATGGAATGTCTCCATTAAATTCTTTCCCTCAGGACTCAGAGAACTCTTTGGAGGAGGAGGCAGGACAGTCTAAGGGCCACAAAAGATGGAGGCCACCAGGAAAACAAAGACCTCTAAACGAACATGATCAGTGCACATATAAACTTACAGATACTGAGGCAGCATGCGTAGGGCCAGCACCAGGTCCTTTGCATATGTATTATGGCTTTCAGTTTAGTGTTTTTATTGGATTCTAGATTGTGCCAATGAGTGGGTCTTTGTTTCTTGTGTTTCTCTTGTTCTTTTTTTCCTTCTCTTTGATCTATCCAATTCCAGTGTGTTAGTTTCTGTTTTATCAAAGCATATCGTATCACTATGATTCCTTAGAAGCCTCTCTGTTTTCTAATGAGAGGCAGAAAAGGTAGGGGTGTTGATGGGAAGAAAGCCAAGGTGAGGAGGAGCTGGTAGAAATAGAGGGAGGAGAAATTATTATCAGGATATATTATGAGAAAAAAAATCTAGTTCCTATCAAATGAATGGTGGCGCATGCCTTTAAGCCCAGCACTTGGGAGGCAGAGGCAAGCGGATTTCTGAGTTCCAGGCCAGCCAGGGCTACACAGAGAAACTCCGTCTCAAAAAACCAAACCAAACCAAACCAAACCAAACCAAACCAAATGAAAACAAAAACAAAACAACCAAAGAAAACAAAAACAAAAACAAAAACAAAACAAAACAAATCAAAACAAAAATCACATTGTGTTTGAATCTATGGACATTTTAAAAAGCGTGAGCTAAGCTGGTCCATCTATCACTGGGGTGGCAGACCAGCATAGGAGTCAAAGGACCAGAGAGTGACTGAGACTGTCTTTTTCCCTGGATACTGATGACACATCCTCATTAGGACATAGTCCAACAGTCCTCTGATTAGCTGGTTCTAGTCCCAGCTCCCATCTTTCTTCATAAACTCAAGAGGGTTATTTAACCTCTCTCTTCTTTAGTTTCCCAACGAGTCAATTGGAGTGACATGTTATTAAAGAAAAAATGCCAGCGTGTTTCAGTCTTAGACTTTTGGAATGAAATTCTGTAGCTATATGTTTCCTAATTTTCTCTTTGTAAGACAATGATGGGCAATTATGTATTTTCACACTTGTATAACAGTCTATGGACATGAGAAACCATTAAACACTGCTACTAGATATTCTAATTTTTATAGATATTTACATATATAATATGTTATAGCATTTAAACATATACAGGTTATGATATAATGGTTAAGGACTGAGTTTGGAGAAAATGACTAAAATTCTGGCTCTGGGACCTTGGTCAAATGATGTCTCTTAGCTTTGTTTCTTACTTGAAGCTCAAAGCAAATAACAACAAATAGCAATGTATGCTGTGATCTCTATCAGTAAGCTCACAACTACAAAGAGGGCTTCAATCTCTTTACTATAACCATTCAAACAGAATTGGGCTGAATAATAAACAATTATCAGCAACTGCTTTTCTTTTTTTTTTTTGGAGGATCTCGTATAGTGCAGGTTGGCCCAGAAATACTGAGCCATGTAACCTAGGATAGCCTTAGGCTTTAGCTCTTGATGCTCTGCCTCCATTTTTCCACTGTTGGTATTATAGTTTTTTGTGACCACACCCAGCTGACTAATCTTAACTACTTTAGTTATGCTTCTAATATCTGGGGGATGGAACAATATAAATGTTTGATATCACATCAAAATTATTGCTAGTGATGTTTCAGAGCAACCACAGTGGTCATTTAAGTTTAGTGAGGAAAATAAAGTAAGACTATATCTCTCTATATCTATATCTATATCTATATCTATAGAGAGAATAAATATGAATGAGTCTTTTATTATTTGGGAAGGTAGAAAGGATGTAACTAAAAACTAGTAAGGAAGGGATACATAAGTTACCACCAGGGAGCTGTAAAAAGCTACAGGCAACATAGATATGAACCCTGAAATATCTGTGTTTCTTTAAAAGAGTAGTTATCACAAGTCTCTTCTGGATAGGAAGAAAATCACTAAGAACACATTAACTTTTATGGAAAATTTGAGTACCAATAATATTATATCTATATTTATATCTATATCTATATCTATATCTATATCTATATCTATTTATCTATCTATCTATCTAAATATATAGAGAGTACCAATAAAAATATATATACTTATACATTTAACACACACACACACACACACACACACACACACACACACACATACTTTAGAAAGCATTGCCTCAGCAATCTTCTGCACTAATGCATTCTGGACTTGGCTCTTTCCAATCTGGACTTGGCTCTGATTTTAAAAGTCTTCCATCACTTTGTACTTAAGAGATCATGTGCCTGAAAGGGCCTTTTAAAACTATAAAGTTCTATAAAAAGAGAGTGGCTCTTTGCTTGTTGCTTTGTGGTTTAGGAAATAAGCTTGTAAACAACTCTAGGGCAAAGAAAATGCTTTCTGTCTCTTGTATGCTTCACAGAGAACTCAATGATTAGCTTTAAAGGGCACGGGCTCTTTTTAAACACTTAACTAAAAGGTAGGTAATAAGTGGCATCTATGAAAACAGAACAAAAGAACCAAAAAACACAGCACTGCTTTCAGCAATACTACTAAGCCATTTAGAGAGCAGAAAAAGACATGGACTGAATTGTGCTATCTGGAGCAAGGAATGTAGGACATCCTGGATATGAAGACAAAAGTTCTCTAGGAAAGGCATGTCTGCCCCCAGAACCATCAGCAGAAGGGAACAATGGTATTCCACCATTAAAACCCTTCTTGGAAAGGGGCGCCCTCATTCCTGCCACAATCAACCTTGAAACTAAAATTAATATCAGCAGTAGAATCTATTCATTCTAATATTTGCAGTAGATTCTATTTATTCTCCTTAACATGGATGCAACTGGAATAACAGCAGCCATGAACAGAAAGAACAGCATCTCGTGATCTTGGGCATTTGTGGAGCCATCTTTGACTTTGTAGAAACAGAGAGAGGCACAGTGGTAATCAGAACCTAGGCAGGGGGGAAGTGAGAAGGGATGGAAGTAGGGAAATTGTTTCAGAACACAGTGATGTCTGGACTACCAAGTGCACAGTGCAGTGAGTACAGTTGCCATACAGTTTATAAACAAGCAAAAAAAGAGGGCTTTGAGCACAAAGTCCTTTGGGCCACTTTACTTGAGACATTGCTGAGAGTGCACAAGGTCTTGGTTTTAATCCTCATTTCTAAAAACACACAACATTTATCAATTAGGAGGTCCTCAATTTTAAAAACAATGATAAATATTTAAGAACTTGAAAATGGTACCTACACTGACTATGCCCATGGTTTTTATTATTACATCATATACATATGTAAAAGAACAATATTTAAATTAAAAAGCCAGTACCTGCAATGACACTCTTCAAACAAATATGGAAAACTGTGCTTTCTCATCATCGTCAGAGAATTTAAAGCAACACCAACATATGGTGTGCTGGCTAGTTTTGTGTTGACATGACACATGCTAGAGTCATTTGGGATGTGGGGACCACAGCTGTGAAATTGTCCACAGCAGATTGAATGAAGAAGCATCTGGACCCTTGTATCTTACTTAGGGTTTGCATTTTGCTGTGATAATACACCATGACCAAAAGCAACTTGAGGAGGGAAGGGTTTATTTCAGCTTACAGTTACACACTACATTCTATCATTGAGGGAAGTCCAGGCAGGAACTCAAACAGGGCAGAAACCTGAGGACACAAGCTGATACAGAGGCTACAGAGGAGTTCTGCTTCCTGGTCTCCTCTTCATAGTGTGCTCGGCTTGCTTTCTTATAGCATGTAGGACCATAAGCCCAGTTATAGCACTAACCTGAACGAGGTAGTCCCAACTACATCAGTCATCAGTCATGTACCACAGGCTTGCCTATAGCCCTATCTTATGGAAACATTTTCTCAATTTAAGCTTCCTCCTCTCCAATGACTCTAGCATGTGTCAAGTTGACAAAACTTAGCCAGCACAATTATACAATCTAATTTCATAGTTGTGCAAAATCACATAATGCTTCTGTGGGTTTTGAAAAAAGATGGTGCAGAATGCTGCGTGAGAAAAGCCAGAGAAATGAACTGTTGTAAGTTTTAGCGTGAAAATAAATTGTTACTACTCTGGACATACTATTTACATCATCCTTCTCAGACTCCAATGAAAATTACCATGGGTACTTTTTCTTTAATGGTGTGCTGAGCATCACAGAATCCGTGCTAAGCCCACGTCTTAAACCATTCTTTAAATAATCCTCATGAACTTTTATGCAACTATTTTTGATAACATTTTATTTTTTTTTCTCTTTAGGTTTCATTTTACAAAAGATCAAATAAATCCAAGTGACTTTCTTGTAAAAGCTGTAGATAGGAATAGTTAACAGCAAGGGTGCCACACAAGTATTGATTAACTCTGGGCTTTGAATTTTTGGCTGATATCTAATCTATATCCTTTCCTTTCCAGAGCATGGTTTCACAGAGCACCTGTTTTCAGTTTTCACAGTGCAGACTGGCAGTCAAAGATTTATTTAGTTATTAGTTGCAAATTCTGAATGATTATGAATACTAACATATGATGGTACATGATAATTTGATACTTCCAAATTATCAAACATCCATGTCATTTACAGATGTCTCAATATAGCTATAATCTCATGAAACTTTCTAATACTGATTATTTAAATTTTTGTAATTCAATAGATTTTGATTTTTTTTTTTTTTTTAGAAAATTAAGGGGAAAATAGGATACTTCCATATAGGAAAAGATTCCTGAGCTTCGGGTAGAATCCTTTCCTTAATCTATAATTCTATAAATTTGGTATGATAAGCCTCACCAAGGCTCACCTTTGCATGGAACATGGGTTTTGGTTTTTAAAGTAGAATCCTAATAATGTAAATGACTTTGTAGTAAGTGTCACAGTGTGCTGTTCTGCTGGCAAAAGGAATCCTCCAAATATGAACTTATTTGCTTGTCTGAGATAAAGTTCAAGTAAAGCTTCTGTTCATAAGTATTTTAAGTCCCTACTCTGTCCTCACCCAAGGAAATTTACAAATTAGGAGCCTTCTCATGTCTTATTGCATTATCTCCTTAAGGTTAAGAGGATTTTCTTAAGGTTAACATGAAAACTGGTTACTTTCAAGAGGTTAATTACTTTGGTATTAGATAAGCAATGCCAATAACAAGATGGTGAAGATTAATATCTTATAAATCATTATTGTTTCTCATAAACGCAAAAACACTTATTCAGAAACTTCTTAACAAAAGGGTACTTTGAATTTTACTAAAATGGCAAAATAATTATGGTCAGCAAAAGTGTCTATTTGTTCAAAAGCCATAAGGTGCTATTCATGACCTTTGAAGAAGTATTAATAGTTATGGGCAACAGGGTTGAATGAACAGTAAATGTGTACAGAGCTATGGTCTGGTACTTTAAAAGCAGGGTTCATGCAAAGAGAAAGAATGAGGAAATGAGGTTCAGAAAAAAATAGTCAAAGTACTTCTACTTATTGAAAATAATTTGGGGGTTTTTCTGAGGCAGGACAAAGCCTGAACCAAGTGATGGATTGTGAAAATTGACATGGTAACTTAAGACATTTTCCAGGGGAAAGACTACAGTGATGTAATGAATGCAAGCTTTAGGAAGTAATTTCTGAATCTGAGGAAGGTAAATTTGGCTGAAATACTGCAAGAAATGAAGCTATGTATGCTAAAGATGGGAAAGAATGAGAATCATTTACTGAAGTCAAATAAAACCTTTTCTGTTTTGTATTGCTCTTGGTTTTACATACGGTTAATGGCTAAGATATATGCAGCACATGCTGTTGAGGATGTGGAGAAGGGGACACTTATTTATTCCTAGTGGGAGTGCAAACTGCTACCCCTGCTATGGAAACCAGTGTGGCAGTTCCTTAGGAAGCTGATAATTGATCTACCTCAAGAGTCAGCTATACCACTCTTGGGTATACTCAAAGGACTCTACATCCTATACAGAGACATCTGTTCACCCCTGTTCTTTGCTGATCTACTGATAATAACCAGAAATTAGAACTATCTTTGATATCCACCAGCCAATGAATGGATAATAAAACGTGGTATATTAATACAATGGGATATTACTCCACTATTGAGAAAAATCAGCTTACAAAACTTGCAGGTAAATGGATTGGGGCTAGGAAAAATAATCATCCAGAATGAAGTAAGCCAGATTGCAAAAGACAAATATTGTAGTTTTCTCTTATATGTGGATGTTAGCTTTCGAGCCTTTGCTATGAATGCTATGATTTGAACAACTACAGAGGTTAGGTACCTCGTAAGAGACTAGTTGGGAGGGAAGGATCTCTCAAGAGAGGTGAAATAGAATATATTGTTATGGAGAGACAATGGGGATACTAGAATAGGCAGATTAAATAGAGAGGGGTGGAAGAGAAGGGTAATGAGGGAATTGGAGAGTGACCACCAACACTGAAGGCCATTTGAAAAATTATATGGAAAGCCAATCCTATAAAGCTTCCGAAAACATGCATATAAGGCAGGAATGTAAATGCAGTTACCAGATAATAGGAGAGAGAATTCCCAAACTCGACTTGATTTTCTCAGCTCTCATTAAAGACCTGTCATTGTGCAGTAGGTGGGAACAAATCCATTGACCCATAAATGGAAAATGTGTGGACCGAGAGACTTTGGAGTTCTCAGCCCTAAATAGGATGTCTTCAACAAACTTCTCCCTTCAGAGCTCAGGATGCTATGTGGAAGAAGAAGAAAGATGCTAAGAGCTGGAGGTGATGTGGATGACGCCAAGAAAATAGTGTCTTCCATTTACAACAGGACTGATGCTCAAGCAAACCCACAGAGGCTGTGGCAGCATGCATAAGACCTGCACATGTTCAAGCCAAACAGGGTACCAGAGTTGAGAGGAGGAAGAGGACTCTGATCTCCTAATCCACAACTGATCTGTAATCGATACCCTCTGAGAAAGGGAAAAATCTATTTTCTCCAATGAAATCATGTTGAGTATATCAACCATATCCCAGGGCAGGCGCCATGCCAAGCAGTATATGTCCAACACAAAACAAACTCAATGGTATTTTCATAGACTTGATATCTCATTTTGGTTTCATTTGGAATTGTTTTGTCATATTGATCTTTTGCTTCCTTAGTTCGATTTTTATTTTTGTGGATTTTTTGCACATGTTTATTAATATTTTGTTGTTTTATTTGTTTGTGTACTGTTTTACAGAAAGAGGAAAAATCAGAGTAGTGTGGGCAGGGATGCTGGAGGACAAAACGCGATCAAATTATATGAAAAAATTCTATTAAACACTCTTATAAAAAAGACGTGTGCAAACGCTGCACCTTAAAGTTTACTCTAATAATTTCAAGTGTATGGACTCTTCTCTAAATCTTGCATGAAGTAAAGGTAAAGGTCTTAATGATCTTCACTGAGGGGAGTCTTTATTGTGGAGAACCAATGTAAGAAGTAAGAGATGCTATCCATAGACACATCACAAATAAAAATGTAACAGGTAGGTATAAAAAAAAGACATCATGGAGGTTGGGGGAATTCATTCATGATTCTGAGGATTGGACAAAAAAAAATACAGAAACAATGATCATCCCTCAGGTCTTACTTCCAGGCATTAAGTCCTTGATCTAGAGGCCAAACTACAGAACTCGTACAAAAGGAACAGATGCTAAGAATTTTCAACCTTGTTAGCCACACAGTCTGTATGGAGCATGAAAATAGCTACATGGGGACATGGCTATACACCTGCAAAGCTGTATTCCTAGATGCCCAAAATGACTTTCATCAAATGTTCATGTATTACATGAAATTACAAAGTATTATTCCCATTTTCAAGCACAAAGCTAGTGCTTTCTTCATGGGCACACATAAAGTCTCCGAAGCTTTTTCCTGCAACTTGATGTAATACAGGACATTTGGGGAACACACTGGAGAAAGCTTGGAATAAGATCATTCTCTTGGGAATTATTCTAATTGACATACACAAAACTTCAAGGAATCCATGTACTATCTACAGTGTGTGAAAAGGGCACCACAAACAAGCACTTGACAGATTCACAGTTAACTAGGTCTCAAAGTGGACTGGATGGTACGAATTTTATAATACCAGTTTAACACACACACACACACACACAAGACCTGAATATTGGTACCACAAACTAATAAACAAAGTAACTTGCCCTGGACTGCATTCATAGTTCAGATACCCTAACTTGTTTTTGCCTGTTGTTCTTTTATTGCAGTCTTCAGAATTATTATAAGTGCTCAAGATTATAAGATAATGTCATGGTTGTCATGGTCATCATCATTGTCATCATCATCAAGCACTTGTTTTATGTCAACTACTTTGATCAACTATTCAGCAGCATTTTTAATTTAATTTGCGTCCCAGTTTTCTGACACAGAAACCATTTATTCCATTTTACCACTAAAGAAACTATCCTTGAGAAAGCCTTCAACTTTTCTTTGTTTCTCCTAGATCCTTCTCTCCAGAAATTTTGAACTCACTAAAACTACTGTGATGATTTTAGTTGGTTATTTTAGTTCTCTTTAATTTTTACACAATGATGATCCTCAACTAGCCTTACAAGCCTTTCCAAGAAACTTCTAAATCTCCACACAATCAGAATATATAAACATGGCTTGTTCCCTGTAAGCACGATGTGCCTTTCACCATCGGTTGGCTTATTCTGTCTTCCCTCCTCCCTCCAGACCTCAGACACAAAGGTTTTATCCGAATTTCCCAATCTTTCACAGACTTGTCCAATTCATCCCCAAAGCACCCTGGCACTGGGGCCCTAAGTAATTGTTTTAAACAACCTCTGCTTTTAAAGCAAAGAACGACAAGATAACAGGACAGAAATAAGCAAGATAAGCCTACAGTTGCTCCAATAGGAGATACATAAGGTTTGCAGTGGGTAGAAACACTCAAATGGAAGTCTAATGAAGTGATTCAAATCAGAAACCTTAACTGAATCTTTAAAGAATTGGACAAGCCCTGGACCCTGAGATGGTAATCATACTAACAGGGATTTAACAGTTTTGAGACTGAACAAGTTAATTAAAGTGAAGTAATTTAAAACCCAGATAAACGTAATGATTGCTCAATAAACCTTAGCTATTATTGCTGATGTTTTTCTCAACATTTATACATACTCACAAAAAGGTTGATTAGCAACATAAATTAATGCTGAATATTTAATTAACATTGATATTGTATATATCTGCATTCTGCTTTTCTGTTTTTATCGTGTAAACACTAATAAATAGACAAGAGAATCCTTAAAACCATTCTGTTAAAAGAAGATGCAGTAATGTTGGTCATCTCTTTAAATATCATAGAATATCCATCATTTAAGCATGACACACAAATTTCTCAGTCCTCTGGCTATACAAAAGATTGTTAAGTTTGAAGTTAACCTCATGTTAAAACAAAACAAAAAACTAACCAGGGCACTGCATAGGGGCTCACAGAGTCTGGACCATCAACCAGATAGCATGCATGGGACAGACCTAGGCCCCCTACACATAGGTAACAGATGTACAGCTTGGTCCTCATGTGAGACCTCTAATAACAGGAGCAAGAGCTATCTGTGACTAGGCTGCCTGCGGCTGGCCTGCCATTTCCTAACTGGATAGCCTTGTCTAGCCTCAATAGAAGAAGATGTGCCCAATCCTTCTACAACTTGATATGCCAAAGCAGGTTGATATCCATGGGAGGTCTCCTCTTCTCTGAAGAGAAAAGGAATAGGGATAAGGGGAGGAAAGATACCATGGAGTGTCTGGGAGGAGAGAAAGGGGGGGGGCTCCAATAGGGAGGTAAATTAAATTAATTAATTAATTAATTAAATAAAAGTGTAGAACAGAGAACATGAAATTATAGTTGAATTCTAGCTTTTTAAATAAACCAGGCTTTTAATCTTTCTTTTTTTAAAGAAAATGACCTTCATACACTTAAAATGATTGTCTGCCTATGCCATTGGATAGATTTTGAGTATTGCACTTTAAAGGACCCCAAACAACTTTACTTTCATCCTCAAACCCTTCAGGTATAAGTTCATCATACATATCAATTCTATTCTGATCTCTTTCTTTTATCCTTTCTCCGGTTGATCTAGAAGTCTATCTACATCTCAGCCAAACTCAAAATTTATAGCTGAGAGTAAGGGAAAGAACAGAAATAGAACAGGGGCGTGTGCTTAAGAACACGAGTCCTTATTAGGATGTCTGCTCTGACAATGACTTAGGAGAGCTGAACTGGACCTCTATTAACAGAAGTGAGTTCCTGAGCCAGACAGCCACAGTAAATAAAGGAATCCGTGCTTACATTCATCTGATGGTTTCGCAGACTGGAGATGTGTTTCTGGCACCAATATTCCACGTTCAGGAAACAAAGCACACAAAACACTATGTTCCTTGGAATGCTTTCCTTGTGTGATTAAATGAATCAAACAAATGAGGCATGGATAAGGAATTTAAATCTAAGTGAGATTTTCACCCACGGTAGCTTCCAGTATCTGCTTCTTTAATTTTTTTTAAAACTTTATTTTGTAAGTGCTTTTAGTCTTTTGTGTAAACAATAAATAAAACCAACTAGATATTTTTACTGTCTCTAAAACCCTCAAAGACTACTATAACCTTTCTTGCTAGCACTTATAAACTTACTTTGGTAAAAATAAAGACAGAGCATCTTCACAAAGCAGGACTGCTCTTAAGACAGAGAGGCAGCTGTTAGCCTGGGCTGCTTGCAAGAAGCACCACCAGAGTGGGGTGTAGAGCACTGTATTTTCCTGAGGTAAAAGAAGCATGTGTCTTGGCAGCTCACACAACTTACTTTGTAATTTGCTTTCTCTTCCCCTAGGGAAGAAAACAGAATAAAGAGTAGCAAAAGCAGATTTAATATTCTCAACAGTTCCCAGGCAGAATTTCCATCTAGGGACAGTGAGACTTTGACCTCATGGGGAAATCCACAAAGTCAAATGTTATTTCCTGAGGTATGAGTTATACTTCCACTTTCTTTGGTAGAACACAAACACTTCTGTCACTTCCTATCTACGATATCATCTTGAGAGGTCACTGCTATGCAGTGGGAAATCAGAAACTCTGAATAACCAATTTTGACATCACACACCCATAAATCGACAGATAATTCCTTAGAATATTTAATTATTTCTTTACTGAAAAATTTCTCATAGAATACTAAACAGTGCTTATTGTTTTATTCTATTGCTGGTCCTCCTGAAATGTTTTATTCGTTTGATTACAATGGAACTGTTATTTAATTTCAAAGAGATAAATTAGCAAGAGGAAAAGTAAAATCTTTTAAAAACAAATTCAAGTGACTGGAGAGATGGTTCAGCAGTTAGAGTACTGACTGCTCCTCCAGCAGTCCTGAGTTAAATTCCTAGCAAGCACATGGTGGCTCACAACCATCTGGAGTGGGATCTGATGCCCTCTTCTGGTATGTCTGATGATAGTTACAGTGTACTCATGAATAAATAAATACACCTTAAAAAACATATTTAAGATATATGTGAGGATTTGCTCATTGAAGAAAGATCGGAAAATAGGCATCCAAGGGCAGAACATCGGTTTTCTCCAGTAAGAAAAAATATTTAGTCTACTGAGAGTCAAATTAATAGTAAATAGCAATACAAAACAGATGAAATTGCAAAGTAAGTTTATGAGTCTAGACCTCAGGCTGGGAACATAGAATTATAGAAAATCTAGTGAGCATACTCAAGCCCCTATGGTCTGTGCCATCAGTATATTAAAAAACATCATCTTCATTGTATAAGCCCTACTGGATTTTATCTTACAGCTATAAAGAACACAACAATAGGAACTCGATAGGCTTGGGGTGATCTTTAAAGGCTCACACCAGGGACACTGTGGATGCCAGAGGTGGGGGGGGGGGCAGATAACCATGTTATATAACATGTATAATTAAATGTAACCATGGCAACAGCAAAGGGCTTAGGATGTAGCTAAAAGGAGTAGTACTTGCTTAGTATGTGCTTTGGGCTCTTAGGTTCTGTCTTTGCTGTTGTGGTCCACATTTGTAATTCCTGCACTCAGGAGAGTGAAGCAGGAAGAACACTTAGAGTGTGGGGCCTTCTTGGTTTCTGTAGTGAGTTCTGATCCAGTGTGATCTAACACAATGAGACCCTATCTCCAAAATCCCAACAACATGAAGACCAAAAGGACAATTATGGTGAACCAGCTGCATGTTGGAACAGGGTGGGGTGATCCCTGGTTCAGTTTGTTTGTTGTTTGTTTGCATTTTCAGGTGATTTGCATGATCCAGACTCAAAAGAATTCTAGTGCTATTGAGCATCACATGTAATTTGTACCACTTAATTCTTCCAATCCTCCTCCACTTCCACTCCCACATTTGTCTACCACCAGGTTAGCACTGATTAAAGGTACCTATGCCTCAAACTCATTCAGTTTTCAATATAGCTGGTGTAATATGTTTCTTTACATCAACCCTGTCTTCCAGAAGTTTGACTATTTACTTGTTTATTGTTTAATTTAGTGGATTTCATCTTTTCTTCTCTCCATTGAATAGTTATTTTTTCCAATTCATCCTGAAAAGAATACTCAGTTTCCTCTCTATCTGAACAACCCCCATACCTATGAAAGAGAGGGTGGAGGGAGGGAGGGCGGGAGGGAGAGAGAGAGAGAGAAAGAGAGAGAGAGAGAACAAGTCTTCCTAAGTTACAAGGTACAGTGAATTAAAAATTATCTAGAAAGTAATGATGTAATGGAAGGAATGAGGACTCACCACAATTGATCTTTCCTCCCCAATGCTAAACTTTTAGAAGAGAAATTCATTCCAATTACTCCTGGTTGCTTACTTTTATGTTCATGAACTCATCTGGATGAGCAAACTTCAGAGATGGTGAGGATGGCCGTAGCTCATCCCCATGACACTCACTACGCACCGTATGTCAGACTACTCTCACACTCAGCATCTCTTATCTTGCCTCCTTTGTCCCTGATGAGATTGCCATCCTGATTCTATACCGGAAGTAGATGTGAGGTGATGTTTGTGAATAGAATTGAGGTGGGCAAGAAGAGTGGGGTGACCTTCCATTTGTGTGCAAGCTTATTCCACATGGGGACATCCTCTACTCTCACCCTCATTTGTTCAGGTAAAAGGAAGTCAGAGGAAATGTCTCAGTCCCTGAATCCTGGGATCCCCTGTCAGCCCCTACTCACTTTCAAATTCCTGTAGGACTACCAAGCACCCCCTAAAGCTTGTACCTTCCTTGTTATACCTCTTTGTCCTCCGTTCATTCCCAGATCTTGCTGCTTCCAACCCTGCTACCCATGTTGTCTCCTTCCCTCAACCCTTGTCATTCCCTGAGGATGGCATTTTGTATTCTGCTGAGCTGTATTCTGATCAAATTAATTTCTTTTTGTTTTAATTTCTTGAAATTTTGTTTCTACTTATATTTGATTAGGAGAAAGCAGTAAGCACGACTGATATCTAGATTCACTATTTTGAATCCTCCTTGTTTGTACTATTATCTTAATATAAAAATACGGTATTCTTAAAAGTTATTTCTACTTTAATCTTAGATAACATTATAGGAGTGATTTTAATACTTAATATGATTAAAAATTAAAGTATTCTATAAAATAAAAACAGAAGGAACACTACGTAACTCATGCTATAAAGCCACAATTACTCTGATACCTAAACCACACAAGGACACAACCAAAAAAGAGAACTTCAGACCAATTTCACTTATGAATATCAATGCAAAAATACTCAATAAAGTTCTTGCAAACTGAATCCAAGACCACATCAAAACCATTATTCAACATGATCAAGAAGGTTTCATCCCAGGGTTACAAGGTAGGTTTAGTATATGAAAATCCATTAATGTAATCCACTATATAAACAAACTCAAAGAAAAAAATCACATGATCATCTCCTTAGATGTAGAAAAAGCATTTGACAAAATGCAACATCTCTTCATATTAAAGTATTGGAGAGATCAGAAATTCAAGGCCCATACCTAAACTTAATAAAAGCAATTTACTGCAAACCAATAGCCAATATCAAATTAAATGGAGAGATACTTGAAGCAATCCCATTAAAATTGGGGACAAGGCAAGGATGCCCACCCTTCTCTTATCTATTCAATATAGTACTTGAAGTTCTAGCTAGAACAATAAGACAACAAAAAGAGATCAAGGGGATACAAGTTGGCAAAGAAGAAATACAGGTACCACTATTTGCAGATGATATGATAGTATATATAAACGATCCCAAAGTTCTACCAGAGAACTTCTACAGCTAATAAACAACTTCAGCAAAGTGGTTGGATATAAAATTAACTCAAATAAATCTGTAGCCTTCCCTTGTAAACATAATAAACAGGCTAAGAAAGAAATTAGGGAAACAACTCCCTTCACAATAGTCACAAACATAAAATCTCTTAGAAACTCTAACCAAACAAGTGAAAGATCTATGTGACAATAACTTCAAGTCTTTCAAGAAAGAAAGTGAAGATTTTAGAAAATGGAGAGATCTCCCATGCTCATGAATTGGCAGAATTAACAAAGTAAAAATGGCCATACTACCAAAGGCGATCTACAGATTCATCTCAATCCCCATCAAAATCCCAACACAATTCTTCAAAGACATGGAAAGAGCAATTCTCAATTTCATGGGGAAAGGCAAAAAACTCAGAATAGCGAAAACAATTCTTGGATTTTTTTTTTTTTTTTCAAAAACAATTCTTAACAAAAAAAGAACTGCTGGGGAAATCACTATCCCGGACCTCAAGCTATATTGCAGAGCAATAGTTGTAAAAACTGCATGGTATTGGTACAAAGACAGACACGTTGATCAATGGAATAGAATTGAAGACCCAGAAATAAAACCACACACTTACACACTCTTGATTGTTGACAAAGAAGCCAAAAATATACAGCGGAAAAAAGAAAGCATCTTCAATAAATTGTGCTGGTCTAACTGGCTGTCTCTATGTAGAAAAATGAAAATAGACCCATATTTG
Source organism: Rhynchomys soricoides (assembly GCA_019843965.1). Classification (NCBI taxonomy): domain Eukaryota; kingdom Metazoa; phylum Chordata; class Mammalia; order Rodentia; family Muridae; genus Rhynchomys; species Rhynchomys soricoides. The sequence continues at coordinate 908,049 of JADRCH010000031.1, forward strand.
TCACCTCGCACAAAGCTCATGTTCAAGTAGATCAAGGACCTCAACATAAAATCAGATAAATTGAATCTAATAGAAGAGAAAGTGGCAAAGAGCCTTAAACTCATTTGTACAGAGAGAAATTTACTAAACAGAACTCCAATGGCACACACCCTAAGATCAAGAATTGATAAATGGGACCTCATAAAACTGGAAAGCTTCTGCAAGGCAAAGGACATTGTCAATAGGATAAATTGGCAACCTAAAGATTGGGAAAAAAATCTTCACTAACCCCACATCCTATAGAAGAATAAAATCCAAAATATATAAAGAACACAAGAAGCTAACCACCAAAAAACCCAAACAACCCAATCAAATGAGAATTCACAGCAGAGGAATCTCGAATGGCTGATAAGCACCTAAAGAAATGTTCAAAGTCCTCAGTGATCAGGGAAAAATACAAATCAAAACAACCCTGAGAGTCCACCCTACACCAATCAGAATGGCTAAGATCAAAACCTCAGGTGACAGTACATGTTGTCGAAGATGTGGAGAAAGAGGAAAACTCCTCCATTGCTGGTGGGATTGCAAACTGGCATAACCACTCTGGGAAGTAATCTGGAGGTTCCTCAGAAAATTGGAAATAGATCTACATGAAGACTCAGCTATACCACTCTTGGGCATATACCCAAAAGATGCTCCACCATGCCACAGGGGCACGTGTTCCACTATGTTTATAGCAGCCTTGTTTGTGACAGCCAGAAGCTGGAAACAACCCAGATGTCTCTCAACAGAAGAATGGATACAGAAATGTTCATTTACACAATGGAATACTACTCAGCTATTAAGAACAAGGGCATCCTGAGTTTGGCAGGCAAATGGATGGAACTAGAAAATATCATCCTGAGTGAGGTAACTCAGACCCAAAGTATGGTATGTACTCACTAATAAGTGGATATTAGTCAAAAATGTACAAAATACCCAATATACAGTCCACAGAACTCAAAACGGTTAATAAGCCAATGGGACCAAGTGAGGATGCCTCAATCCCACTTGGGAAGGAGAAGAAAGCGATCACAGGAGGAGAGAGTGAGGGAGAAACCTGGGTGGGAAAGGGGACAGGGAGGGGAAGAGGGGAAGTAGATCAGGTATTGGGTGAGAGAAAAGGACCAAAGCCCTGTGGGCCAGCAGAAAGAATGGAAACAGGAAACCTCTGGATGTAGGAGGTAGGGGGGACCCTCTAGAATGTACCAGAGACCCGGGAGGTGAGAGACTCTCAGGACTCAAAGGGAGGGACCTTAGAGAAAAGGCCCTACATTGGGGAGAGGGAACTTGTAGAGCCCACCTCTAGCAGAAAGACAGGTTATCAATGAGAGGGGTTGCCACCCCATAGTCAAAGCCCTGACCCATAATTGCTCCTGTCTGAAAGAACTGCAGGGATGGAAATGGAAAGGAGCCTGAGAAAAAAGGAGGTCCAGCCACAGGCCCAAAGTGGGATCCAGCTCAAGGGGAGGCCCCAAGACCTGGCTTTATTATTGAGGCTATGGAGTGTTCACAAAAAGGGACCTATCATGACTGTCCTCCGAAAGACCCAACAAGTAGCTGAGGGAGTCACATGTAGATATTTACACCCAACCAATGGAAAGAAGCTGCTGACCCCTGTGGTTGAATAGGGGAAAAGCTCGAAGAAGCTGAGGAGGAGGAGGTTGGCCCTGTAGGAAGACCAGCAGTCTCAACCTGACCCCAGAGATTTCTCAGACACTGGACCACCAACCAGGCAGCATACACCAGCTGATATGAGGCCCTCAACACATATACAGCAAGGGACTGCCCAGTCTGGGTTCAGTCAGAGAAGATTCACCTAACCTTCAAGAGACTGGAGGCCCCAGGGAGTGGTGAGGTCTGGTGAGGTAGGGGTAGGGATGGGGATGGGGATGGGGATGAGGGATGGGATGGGGATAGGGGAGTGGGGATATCCTCATGGAGATGAAGGGGGAGGAAGTATGGGATGTTGAACAGTCAGAGGGTGGACAGGGAGGGGGATAAAATCTGGAGTATAAGAAAAAAAGATTAAATAGAATTTAAAAAAATTAAAGTATTCTATCAGAATAAGTACTTAGGTAATCAAAGTTCATATATTACACATTATATAAAAATTATATATCATTTATATTAATACACATGAATTCATTACATACAAATATATATTAAAGGTATTAAATGTAAGTTGAAATATAATATATGCAAAACATATAAAGAATTGTGTATTTATATACATTATCTGTGATTTTGCTTTTTTGAAAAGTAATTTTACTTGATCGTGAACAAAGATCCAAAATATTCCATTGTGTATACTGGTTGCCATGGAAGCAAAACCAGGAAATGATGCCCTTGAGGTCAGTCACCTTCAGTCATTCCTGATGAGACTAAATTCCACTTCTGGGTGCTTCACATTTTCCAAACTGTGCCATCTGTGGCAGCAAAGAGTGAGGACTGTGATCCAAGCTAACTGCAACAAGTCCTAGACCCAAGTCTGATTTCTACATAAAAACAATCAGACATTTATATTAAATACAAGTTCCAGGTTGTTTTAAAAATGTAGTAATATGCATTGTCTTTTGAGAACCATTGATCAATTTGCTCCATTACAAAGTCTCATCTAAGTATTCCTTTACTAGAAGGCTCTCTGAAAGTCATCGCTAGTCAAACGTTCATGGATTCATTTTATATCAGCAACAACAAAATCAGATCAGCAATCTTAGGCTTGATACACACTAGGTAAGGAATGGAGGATAGCCCTGGAGAAGGGTTTAGAAGAAATGTACAATATTTTAATTACAAAGGCTGCCTGCCATATTCCTTAAAGGATGGGTTAAAAGTTGAGAAAGGGGGGTGGGGTGGGATTTCCAGCTCGTTCAAAGGGCAAGTCAAAATGAAGGCATAATTGTTGGGCAATAAAGAATGCAGAAGTATGAATCAATAGAGACAGTAGAACATGACATAATAAATAGACTGCTTAGAAGAGAAATATTGTGAATCTTGGTGAATTCCATAGGAATGACAAAATATCATTACGGAGGGAAAGGAAACCATGAGAACAGGATGGAAGGGTGGGGGGCACAAGCTTATTCTGAGGTCGCAGAAATGACAGCAGAGCGTTCCCAACATCTGTCCATTGTGGTGAAATCAAGATGAGATTTAAGGGCAGATTACTAAAGGAATTAAAAACCAATCAATAAAATAAAATAAAGAAAATAAATTTATTTATAATTTAATAATATAATAATTATAATAATAAAAAATTAAATATAAAATAATATAATTTATAAGTAATACTCTTTAAGAAAATTGTAAAATGTGATACCTGAAAAGTTCACAGGAGGGTGTCCAGAACCATCTGCTGGTGGAGATGGGAGTAAACGGAGAGGTCAGGGAGGCTGTGAGACAGAGGTGTTTGCTAGTTCCTTTTCCTATTCCAACAGGAATAGGATTTATTGTGACCAAATCTCACAAAGCAGTGTACTTCATATAAGTTATTAACAGCGCACATTACTTGGAAGGTAGGCGTTATGTGAAACTCAGTTGGAATCAAATTTAAAGCAATAAAGCAAAGGGACATTAAAAGTTATTTAAACCTATGAGGATGCACCTAAATAGTTTCTATACAAATTTAAGAGAATTATTTTCAGCTAATGAAGGAACTAAGGGGAGGTGGGAGGAAGTCATGAAGAGAAGAAGGAACAGGGATTAGGAGAGAGAGGACTGATGATATATATATATATATATATATATATATATATATATATATATTCCATACTCATATATAATATTCATGTATATGTATGAATGAATGAGACAGAGAAAGAACCTTCCCAAGCTGTAGTATTTCACATAGGCAACACAGGGTTCTTTACATGACATTTAAGGACACTTCCACTTAATCCAAGTGGTAACCGTCTCAGTGATTATTTTTTTGTGTGTCTGTTTCTGTGTGTCTTGGCTCATGTACATAGATGCCACATGCCAGGGTATGCAAGTGAAAGTCAGAGAACAACCCACAGAGTTGGTTTTCTCCCTCCATCTGGGTGTACCAGGGAGTGAATTCGAGTCATCAGGCTTTAGCTGCAAGTACCTTTCTTTCCCAGCTGTGGCATCTCCCTGACCCAGGTTAAAATCAGATTTTCAAAGCCTCTCTCCATACTTTATGCTGCAGAGCATAAAGACACAGAGACACATATGGAGGAAGCACCACCATAAATTTGCCTCAACAAAAATAATGCAAAGGGGAACTGCTGTCTGCTCAACTCTTCTTAAAAACTCCACCACCACCAAGGCAGACAAACAGTAGCCTACAAACACAGAGAACAGCAACATATCCCACTGGGATGCTAAATCATCACGGTGATTTCTGTCCCTTTAGGGTCCCAGACACCCTTCTGCAGCCACAGATTACATCATGCACTAGTCCAATGGTTAAGCGGCTAAAAAAGTCTTCCAATTTATTTGTCAACATAATCCCACACCATGCTGTTTAAAATAGATATTCTAGAGAGCCGGGGGAGCTTTGAGAGTCTATGAAAGCCTTCTTATGTAAGTAGATGCTATGACCACAGGGATATTGTTATTAAAGAGGAAAAAGGAAACAATAATAACAGAAAGAGAAACAAGCTGGCAAGTTAAATTGTTTCACGATTTCCTTTACCTTTGCTTTGACCTAATAAGAACATAATAATTGTTTATGTAATATGTAAAATCAAATATTGCAACATTTTAAGCAGTGCTTCTTTGTATTTTGAAGCGCAAAATCCCATCCCACCTTGTTTGTATGTGTGCACATACAAGCACACCCTCAGGGTGTACTTCTTAAGATTTGACTCTATAAAAAATGCCTGAAGCACACTTTTATATGAAAACATCCATTGCATAAATCCACTGACCCATTTCATTTAAAGTCAAAACTGCTTCTGGGTTTTCACTTGCATTGTTGCATTGAATCTCTAGCAAACAGAGCTCAACTGCATCTGCACAGAGCCTTGAAGATTATATACTTCGAGTTGCACAACTGACCTTTTCCATAAAAAGTATGGGCATTCATGGCCTCGAGGGCACGCATGTGCTTTAAGGAACATTTTGGAAATAAGAATCGCATTGCCTTTCTGTATATGAACCAATTTAGATGTCAAACACTTCTTTGCATTTCCTTGCATATTTGTAAACATGGCTTTTGTTATGTTTTTATTTTTTAACTTAAAAAATATCTGATCGCTTTATAGGCTAACCAACAATACCTTCTTCGGTGAGCTGCTCAGAAGGAAGAATAAAGACAGTGCCTTTCACAGACTTTCAGACAGTAAAAGAGAAAGCAAACACACACACAGTTCTATCTCAAGTCCTGGTGTGAAGACCACAACCCTGGCATCTCCAACACAGCCCCCGAGAGGGAGGTGGAGAGCACCGTGCTCACCTGTCTGGCTGAGCTGTGATGTGCTTCTACTTCTTCGAGACACAATGGCTACCACTTTGGCACTCAGGCTGGATCTCCGCTTCTTTCCACCGGCTCCAACGGTGCCCACGGCCGTGTCCGATTGGCTGCCGTCATTATGCTCCAGTGTATAAATCTCTCCACTTACACTGGTGCTCTTGATGATGGCTCTTCCTGAAGTCCCCATCCGTCTGCCTTGCATTTTGGGGGTAAATGAACTATATTTACAAAGTAAAAACATATATGCATCCATAAATTACAGGTCAGCATAACTGAAACTCTAGAACTAATTTTCTTGAAATAATCCAGACTTTTTTTTAGGTGAAAGAGCCAGCTGAATACTATACATGTTTTCAGATCATGTCATTTTTATCTCTAAAATAATATTTATTTTATATGCATGGATGAAGGTGAGAGACAATCTAAATGCATCAAGAGCCCTTGGGAGGCAGAAAAGGTCATCAGATAGATCCCTTGGAATTGGAGTTACAGTTGGTGTGAGCTGTCATGTGATTGCTGAGAATTGAACCTGGGTCCTCGGCTAAAGCACTGAGTGCTCTTAACTCCTGAGCCATATCTACAGCCCCATCACTTTTCTTAAAGATATTTGCAGGACTAAGGCCCCCAGCACATAGGCAGCAGATGTGCAGCTTGGTCTTGTGGGTGTTCCAACAACTGAAGCGGGAACTGTTGCCTGCCTGTGGATCCTGTTCCCCTAACTGGGCTGTCTTGTCTGGCCTCAATGGGAGTGGATGCACCTAACCCTGCAGAAACTTGATATGCCAGGGTGTGGGATACAAAGGAGCAGCCTGCCACCCTCTCAGAGGAGAAGGGGAGGGGGCATGGTAGGAGGGACTGTGTGTGTGTGGGGGGGAACCAGAAGGAGGGTGGGCAGTGATCAGGATGTAAAGTAAGGGAAAAGGGATGGTTGCAGAGCACAGATTAAACAGATACTTATTTTTTAAACACAAGGTCTCACTTTGTAGCTCTCACTGGCCTAGAGCTTGCTATGTAGAGCAAGATGGCCTCAAACTCACAGCAATCCACCTGTCCCTGCTTCCTGAGTGCTGGGATTAAGTTGCATATGATCCATCACCATGCCTAGTTCAGAGCTATAAACCTTTAAAACAGTAAAGAGAAATATCGCCAATGCTGTTGCTAGGAAGTGTAAATGACCCACAATGGTTATTTACCATTTACTCATACGGTTTCTGACAATGTCATAACAATGAATCCATGCGGTCCGCAATTACTAGTCCTTTCCGTTTTTTTGCCATCTTGGTTTGCAATCCCAAGTACACATTAGACATGACACAGAGAGTTAATAGGAATACTGACATTTTATGTGGTTCAGAACAAATTCCAAGATTTCTATAAATAATAAAACAGAAACCAGTGAGGTTGTGAGACTTATATGTGCTCACCTATATAATGGTATTTAAATTAAAGGGGAAGCTACATAGACATGAATCCAGGAAGATAGAAGGGAGTGGCCAGAAAGATCAGAAACACTTGAGCTTTGTAATCCCAGGGATTCTACACTGAAAACCAAGACTGTCTTTTGATGAGAACAGTTTGGAACATTTAATCTTTTCCGGCACTGGTTTAACTGGACAGCATCAATATCCTAAGAAAAATGAAACCATCTTTGAGGTGTTAAGGTCAATCTCAGGGCCTCACACACACTAGGCAGGGATTCTACTACTGAACTGAACCCGCCCCCAATGACTGAGAAAGCATTATCATCTCTCATTTTGTTTCAATAAATTAAAAAGAAGTTGTAAATCATTTGCAAACTTCATCTTTTGCAGCTTATTTTTCCAAACATTAAGGAGAAAATCACATGACTAGTCAAAAGCTGATGTGTATATGGTCTGTACCAACAACTCTAACTACGACAGCAAGCACATGCTCAGCATGTATCTGCAGCAGCTCCTCTGAGCATATATTACAGCTTTCAGCTTAGCATTTTTATGAGACTCCTGATGGGTTCTGTGACTCCTGTGTTTGCGCTTGAGGCTCTCTTCCTTTTGTTTGGTAGCATGCCCGATATTGATATGATAGTTTTTGCTTCATCTTATTATATTTTATTTTGTCATGTTTGGTTGTTATCTCTTAGAAACCTGTTCTTTTCTAACAAGAGACAGAACAGGAGTAGATCCAGAGAGGAAGGGATGTGAGGAGGGACTGGGAGGAGGAGAGGGAAGGGAAACTATGATCAGAATGTATCATGTGAGAAAAGAATCTATTTTCAATAAAAGTATGAAAAATGAATGAAAATCACCAACTCTTATATTTTCTCTTTTAATAAGTGTTATTATTAAATTCTGTGCACTCATTAGTTAATCATTTGAATGGACTATAATTCTATCTACTCTTCAGGCACACTCTCACTATCTCCATTTCCTATTATTGACTTGCCCAGTTCTGTGGTGGATCTATGTAAACTGCCAAGATGGGTCCTTTTCACAGTCACAAATTTTCCACCCTAATCAGACACTTATAACTTAGAAATCAGCAGCACCGGACATATCAGTGATCTTCCTGCAAGTGGATGGAGAGCAGAGTCAACCTTACATTGTCTTCTTCAGGAGTTCTCTGCTGTCCTTTTTGAGAGAGGGTCTCTCACCGGGGTCTGAGGCTTACCATTTAGCCTCAGCTGGTTGGTCAGAGAACATACATTTGCCTGTCTCTGCCTTCCAAAATCTGGGATTGAAATGTCACCTTTCCTGGTTTGTGATGTAGGTTATGAGAATCAAACCCAGCTCTTCATGCTTGTGTGTCAGTCAGTTTATCAGCTGAGCCATCTTCCTATTTATTTATTAGTATTTTTTAACACATTCTATCATTGGTTTTTCAGTCTCTCTTTTGATTATTTTTCTTTTTATAGTAAAGTATAGCAGGTAAAGAATTATAGTAAGGAAATTTGTATATGGTCTATATCATATACAAACCAGAATAGTAGAAAGCAAGCATAGGCTAAGCCATATCTTCAGTTCCATCACTTTATTTAAAGATGTTTGCAGATCAAGGCCTCTGGCACATACGTAACAGATGTGCAGCTTGGTCTTCATGTGATCCCCCAACAACTGGAGTGGGGGCTGTCTCTAAGTCTGTTGCCTGCCTATGGAGCCTGTTCCCCTAACTGGGCTGCCTTGTCTGGCCTCAGTGGGAGATGAAGTGGCTAACCCTTATTTTTCTTAATTATATCCATAAATGGAATTCTATTATAGCTCTCCATTTCCATGAAAAAAAAAATACTAATGTCATGCTCCTTGGACTTTCAGCTAAGATCAAGCATGAAACTTTATTTCGCCAACAGTACTACTTTGAATCATTTGCTTAGGTCATGATGAAGTTTAAAGTTATAATCAAATGTCTCTTAGCACATCCCTAATGTGAAAACACTAAAGTAAAAACTTTTTCATGAATATTTGATTTCAACAATGCAACATTTTGCAATGCTAAGAGATAGTTTTGGAGTAACAGAAATGTGGGCAGCAAGAGTTACCATTTGAGAAGTCTTCAGTAAGAAGTTACAGTAAACAACTGTGTAAAACAATGTAAGATTATTTCTCCTTGGAATCCAAAGTATTTGTTTAGATGCTTACTGTAGTTTTTACATAAAGATGTCTATAGCTCTCTAAAAGTCTCAAAACATCTGTGATGTTCAATGAGAGAAGTCAAGGCTTTTCAGCTCAATTGACCTGCCAACATAAGCAGTCTCATTCATGAATACAAGTTCACAGCTTTAGTACAAATAAACTTTCTATGCCATCCTGCCCCATTTTTCCATTTTATTCATTTGGCTTCTGTTGGTCTCCAAAAATGATGGAAAGCCCACATTGCTGAAGATAACAACTTCATAACTCATAGAACGTGGATATATCAAGCTGGTGCCTACCCAGAGCCTTGCCCTTATTGGCTTGTGTTCATGTTACTGGAAGCTACTTTACACCCTACCAAAGGAGAAAGGTAAATAGCAACCCAGTTACAGACCTTTTGATCTACAATGGTGACCTGCCTCCAAGATGCAAAAGCTTGTGGGAGTAACCAACCAATATCTGATCCAGTTTAAATTCACTCCATGAGATAGAATTCATCCACAATATGTTCAGGTGGCTAAGGACCTGAATTATATAGGCAGGGACCTAGGGGATGATCAAATACTAATCTGCCTAAGGAAATAGAAATAAAATGACCCCTAATGACATTCTTCTTAGTCTTTATCAGAGAATCTGTTTTCTTCTGTAGTAGATGAGAACAAATATAAAGATCCACAAATGGAAAATGACAGACAGTCAAAGACCTTGGAACACGCACAACTTGGAGCACTTGACTCTAGTCAAAAGGCTAAAAAGCAGCAAATTATTTTTCAGTGAAAGTTGAGAACTATAATAGATTTCCATTTCATGGATATAGTAAGGAGAAAACAGATACATGTTCATTTAATTGACTGAGTTTATTTCATTGAAAACTTATTTTCAATGAAGAAAGTATAGTGTCTCCATCAAATCCCTCCTCTTGGATCTGAGTGAACCCTACAGAAGAGAAGTCAGAAAGAGGGTATTGAGTAAACAAAGCCTGCTAAGCACATTAGGACTTACACACATATAAACTTATAAGACAATGGCAACGTGTACAGGGGACACACAGGTGTGGACCAAGTGGAAACCTGGTGCTAAAAGGTGAAGTAGACACAAGCCCCTGTCCCTAGCCCAGAAGCTCTGTCTGATTGAAAACTGCTCCAATGGAGTCTCACTGGATATACAAACCACTCTTAAGGCCAGATCCCATGCCCAGCCACAGATGACCAACACTGGCCTCATAATGTCTTGTCAGGGCTTCTCTTTCCCCTTACAGGTCATTTGTGTATATATTAGGACTTTTCATTTTGGGTTTTTATCGAGTTTCTGTATGTGCAAATGTGTGTGTCTCTGCATCTATATGTGCTTCTTATACTTTCCTTTGGCTCTTTGTCTTCTGTTTACTTTGTAGTATTCTGGTTTGTTTTTATTTTATCTAATTATATTTCAGATGTCATTTAATATTCTAATAAAAGAAGGGAAAGGTGTGGATTTCAATGAGTGGCCAAATGGAGAGGATCAACATAATTGGAACATAATGTATAAAAAATACAGTTTCAATAAAAAAGCTAATCCTATCATTAGTGTATACTTGGATCCTTTAAGATAAATATCAAAGATCTTTGCTTTATGAAGCTGTTTGAATTCTTACTGTACGCTAGTCCTATGGACCATATTGTGTATTAATAGTATTAAGATCTGAACTTATACGTAGTACACAATGTATGCCTTTCCAAATATGATATACTCTTTCCATTTTCAAGCAGGAAGTGAAAATGTGATCCATGATCATTCAAATACCCTGAGATATAGGCCACCTATTCATTCCAATAAAAACTGCATAGTTTTTTTGTGAGCTCCACTTCAATTACTTTTAAAAATTGTCTTCCAGGCATCCTCTGTTCATGTTCCATTCTACCTCTTCTTTGTGCTGACTAGTTTCAGATTTGTTTCTACCTTTTTGCGAAACTTGGTTATGGAAGTCACCACTGTAACACAGAAGATAAGCCTCCAGTTATTGTTGTCCTAGAGCATGTGATTTAAATCTTTATTCAAAATCTTTTACCTCAGCCATTCTTTTATATATTCTGCAATGACTGTATGCACAGGATTGTATGAGCATGCTTGTGTTTCTGTGTATATAATCACACACATTTCTGAGATCACCTTAAAGCCAGCTCTCATCTGGTCATTTTCTTTCTAAGGAGTTAAATTAATACATTAGCATTTGATCTGCTTTTAGTCCTGAGCACTTGGGAGGCAGAAATAGATGGTTTTTGAGTTCAAGGCCAGATTGTCTATAGAACTAGTTATAGGACAGCCAAGGCTACATTTGAGAGAGAGAGAGAGAGAGAGAGAGAGAGAGAGAGAGAGAGAGAGAGA
>JADRCH010000031.1:924795-1013832 GCA_019843965.1 Rhynchomys soricoides
ACAGTAACTACATACTTATGATTTGTGTAACAGTAACTACATACTTAGGATGTATACAACAGTAACTACATACTTAGGATGTATATAACAGTAACTACATACTTAGGATGTATTTAACAGTAGCTACATACTTAGGAGGTATATAACAGTAACTGCATACTTAGGATATATAACAGTAGTTACATATTTAGGATGTATATAACAGTAACTACATACTTAGGATATATAACAGTAGTTACATATTTAGGATGTATATAACAGTAACTGCATACTTAGGATATATAACAGTAGTTACATATTTAGGATGTATATAACAGTAACTACATACTTAGGATATATAACAGTAGTTACATACTTCTCTATTTAACAGAAGCTACTCACTTAAGAACTTAAGACAGACAACATTTTAAGACTTCATTGACAGACACTAAAGAATCAGAAGGTAATCCAGAAGTAGACAATGGAGCACTCAATATGCTAATTGAGGGCTGCAATTCTCTTCAAATCAATGTGCATGTTTACTATAGATCACACCAAGGGTATGTACCTATTTTAATGTATATGTATGGAGGGTAAAAAAAGGCATACACACACATAAAAAAGGTATGACACTATCAGAGAGTAAGACTGCAGTAAGGAGATGTGTCCTGTGCTATTGGTCAGCATTTACACCAGTAAGCTATGCTAATTCTGATCATGAGAGACTGGTACTATGAGATGCAGGAAATGTTGGTCACACAATGGCTGAAGTTGATAATGATTTGGCAAAGCAGAGAACTGCCTCTGGGATCGTCAGATGCTGGTGCATGCCACATGCAAGGGGGTTGAGGTTGAATAAGGGCTACAGGGATCCAGCTAGCAGAGTCATAACTGACACAATTGATGGCAGGTTATGAACGTTTATTATTATCAATACCTTATGTTTATTTTAACTACTAGGTTATAAATTAACAAAATCTTTTGGGGTTAAATAGAGAAAAATAATTCGAAGCTTGAGCCTCTGGCTCTCACACGTTCTCATTCTGAGTTTAACAGGCTGCAATTCCTTTTATATTTATTTCCAAATGCTATTACTAATGATTCCATCACAGCAATAATGGTGCTGTAGATAATTTACTTATAGATATCTAAGTGCTAGGAGTTATCTTAGCCAGAAAAGTATGTGCTATACAAGTATGGGACCCCGAGTTTAATTCCCAACATCCATATAGAAACACACATGTGGTACAGTGTGCTTCTAGTCCAGCTGTGGGGGCACAGAGATCCCTGCAAACACCTAGCCAGCAGGAATAGCCAAACTTAATGCCCTAGGCCTTAATGACAAACCTTGTCTCAAAAATCAATGTGGGTGACTCCTGAGGAAAAACACCTAAGGGTGGGGCCTGCACTCTGCTGGTATGTATACACTGGAAGCTTCTCTCTCTCTCTCTCTCTCTCTCTCACTCTCTCTCTCTCTCTCTCTCTCTCTCTCACACACACACACACACACACACACACACACACACACACAAGAAGGGGCACAAACACACACTCTCACATGAAAATTGAGCACAAAAGCATACTTAATGAACATCAACTTAAAAACATGTGTATGGAAAGATAGACATTGTGGATGAAGGCACAAACTAAGAACACGAGAGAGGAAAAGGAGATGTTTAAGAAGCAATGATTCACAGAACAAGAACATTTTCTTATATTTTTGATTGTAAGCCTAGCCTTGAACGGCTAGAGCTATCTCTCCAGCCCAAGAACATTTTCTTTTTTTTTTTTTAATTTTATTTTTTTTTGATATTTTATTTACATTTCAAATGTTTCCCCCTTTCCAGATCTCCCCTTTGGAACCTCCACATTCCCTCCCCCCTCCCCCCTGCCTTTATGGGGGTATTCCCCCACCCACCCACCCACCCACTCTCGACTTCCCTCCTTGGCATTCTCCTATACTGGGGGATCTAACACCCTCATGCCCAAGGGCCTCTCCTCCTCCTGATGGCTGACAAGACCCTCCTCTGCCGCATATGTGGCCAGCACCATGGGTCCCTCCATGTGTATTCTTTGGTTGGTGATCCAGTCCCCAGAGGGGTCAGGCCAGTTACCACTGTTGCTCCCTCCATGGGGCTGCCAACTCCCTCAGCTCCTTCAGTCCCTTCTCCAACTCCCAAGGGTTACTTTCTTAACGATTTTTTTCCTAGATACAGTCATCACACAAATCAGCTATATTAAAGGGTGTTCAAAGCCACACCAAAACAGCAGGATAACTAGCTTTAGGAAAACCTCAAAACTAAAATAAATTACTTCATGTACCTACGAGGAGGTATATTTCTTTCAAAATTGCTAAGTTCTGATATAGTTATAAAGTTACTATTTACAGCTATTTTCTAAAAATTAGATCAAGTCACTGTGGTAGCTTGTGTGTTCTGGGGAGATGATAGATTTTGTACACAGTGGAGCCTCGCTGGAGGAGGAATGCCACTGAGGAGGGCTCATAGGTTCATAGGAAGGCCTTACATCTGTTCACGTCCATTCATTCACATTCGTTCTCATTTTCTCTCTCTTCCTCTCTCTCCCTTCCTCTTGCCTCCCTCTGTATTTCTCCCCCCATTTCCTTTCTCTCCTCCCTCCTTTTCTTTCTTTCTTTCTTTCTTCCTTCCTTCCTTCCTTCTTTCCTTCTTCTTTTGTTCTCCCTCCCTCTCTCCTTCTCTTTTCTCTGTCTCCCTCTCTCCTTCTTTCCCTTTTTCTCTATCTCTCTTCCTCCCTTCCTCCCTCCCCCTCCCTTTCTTTCTCTTGTTCACTGTTTCCTTTGTACTGATGAAATGTGATCACTCTGCTTCCTGCTAGGCCCACTTCATGCTCCTGCTGCCAGGCGTTTTCTGCCATGGTAGACTGGATCTGTGTAGACACGTAAGCCAAAATAAACTATTTCTTTTTCTACTAAGTTCCTTTGTGTCAGAGTGTTCAATCACAGTAATAAAGAGTAATCAATGCAGCTACTAAGATCTAATTGCCATTTCCACAAATAACCTTATCCTGATAAGCTATTCCTGATTCATTTTAAGGTTTGGAAACTTTGTTAACTTGCAACTGACTTCTTTGTTTTCCACCTAATAAAGTCAGTAACATTATAGAATTTAACAAGACACATATCGATTAACCTATCAAACTGGTAGAATTCAAAGGTAACATGGGAGCCAAAAGACTCCATTTTAACTATAACATAGTTTCGCTTTGCTTCAAAATATACATTAAAGTACTCGCTATAGGAAGAACAGCAATATCAACCAACCAGATCCCCCAGAGTTCCCAAAGACTAAACCATAAACCAAAGACAACACATTGAGAGACCCTTGAGTCCAGCTGCATATGTACCAGAGGATTACCTTATCTTTCATCAACAGGAGGGGAGGCCCTTGATCCTGTGGAGGTTCAATGTGGTGAGGTGGAAGTGTGTGGGTGGGTTGGTGGGGGAGCATCCTCATAGAAGCTGGGGGAGGAGAGATGGGATAGGGGGTTTGCAGAGGGGAAACCGGGAAAGGGGATAACATTTGAAATGTAATAAATAAAATAACCAATAATAAAAAAAGAAATACTCTACCCAGGATAATAACCTATTCATCCCAAACATTCTGTAACTGCTTGTTCTTAAGACTGTTGCTTGCTAATTCATATATCACCAATATTTTTGCTACTTTATGTCATGACATAATAACTTAGGCATGTGGCGCAGATGTTGCACTCGTGGGTTTGAGAAGAATGGTATAATGGGTTACTAATGTACTTATTACAAAGGTGAAGTGGTTTTAAAGAGAGAATGGGATAGTCTTTGCATGTTACCCACAGCTTCAATCTACTTCCAGGGGAAACAGTCTTTAATAATTTATCAGCCTTGAACTGTTAAAGCCAAGTATGAAGACTGGAATATCAAGTAAAGAGATTTTTCTCTGATGTGCCATATCCAGTATTTTCCCTGCCCAGGTTCATCTTCTTCTTGTCATCTAAATGCTTACTGGTGTATTTTATAAGTTTTGTTTTTCAAAGTGTAGCAAGCAGACATACACATTTAATTCTGAATTCCTAGAGGAAAACAAAAGGCCTTCCTCCTCACTCATTCTTAAGTACATAAGACCAAAAAGTTTGATTTGTTTATGAGATATTTAAAATACTGAAGACTGTTTCAGTTAAATTAACGTCCCATGCAATTTTTAAACATCCTAAGAAGATATCATTGCATTTCCATACTAAATGAAAAATCTATTAGGGTAAAAGGGAATCTTGAAATAATATTTGTAACTGTTTTGCAAGCATAACTGTAGTGACTTCTCAAAAGATATCAACCCTTTAATGCTAACGAAACAATTAAAATAAATTAATTCATTAATTTATTCATTTTAAAAGCCACAGAGGAACACAACAACCTTTCCCTCATGCATGCTTCCTGACATCAAAAGGCCAAATTTTTGTAAATGTATAGTTTCAAGATGGCCATTTGTCCAAGGGCAAGCACTAACTGGTTTTAAATCCTTTTAAAACTTTCACAGGCTGAGTGTAAAAATAACTGCTCTCAGTGAAAATAAAAATTGCTCTTTCAGAAGTGGATAATAAAAGAACAAAAACATATCTTAACGTTCTTAAAATCTTCCTGGCAATGTAAAGTCAACTTTGGTAAAGTCGGGAGAAAATAGATTACAAAATGTTCTGTTACAGCACCGTTAGTTTTGGCAAATCTTCTAAAGTTCTGTCATGTTTGTGAGTGCCATATGCTAACTGACTGAACCAATAAGGGAAGAGGATAATGCAGGGGTAGAAAGGGTAAAGGGGAATAATGGATCTGGAATGGTTACATTTGGTTGGGGGATTGGGAGGGCAGGGATTGATGGGAATATCTGGAGGGATAAATAACACTGAAGACCTTCTGTAAAAGTCATTCAGAAATATCCTAAAAGACTCCCAAAGTATACATATACACATATAAAGAGTTAAAACAGGGTTACCATACAGGGAGGTGGCAATGCCTACTAGACACCGCAGGCTAATATATAAAATGCCCAGTGATAGGAGTGGATTATCTCTTTTGGAGCTATTGACCAATAAGATTCCCAAACGTTACAGGCTATTGCTTAGGTTATTCATTATCCCCCAGAAATTGAAGGTAAGACCCTGTTGCTGAAGTCATCACGTACTCGAGCCACAGAACATAGAGAAATAAGGATGGTATTACGTTGGATGCTTCATGCCTATTGGCTAGTTTGCACAGTGCTAGAAGGTGCTATTCACACTAACGGAGGAGCAAAAAGGAGTGACCATCATCCACAGAGTCCCATCTGTGAACTCAGCCAGAAGCAATAATGACTGGCCTGGCAAGACACACCCACTGCTTTCCATAAGTGGCACAAACATCTGAGAGTAACCATTTTTTAAAGCCCTATCCTGCAAGATGAAGCCTATAACTGGCATTATTGCTGGGCCACAAACCCATGGCTAGACAGGTCATAGTTTCTAGGGAGAAACTACTCTTACTATTCTGCTAAATGGACATAGTATTAAACCAATTTCTATTGACTTATCATTATCACTATCAATGCATCTCTTAACCCTCATCAGAGAAGCTTCTACCTGCAGTTGATGGTGATCTGCATGGAGACTCCCAAGTGGCTGATGTGCAGAGAATAAGAAACTGGAGGATGTTTAACCCTAAAGAGGACCTCATGCTACCTCCACTGTTACCTCCTTCAAAGGCTCAGGGATCATTGTGGAGGAGAGGATGCAAAGAGCTTGTGTTCCACATGTGGTGGATGATTACATGGAAACAGTACCATCCACAAACAGCTGAGCGGGTCACACGTGAACTTGCAGCAGCCGTGACAGCTGCACAAGATCCGTGTAAGCTGAAGCCAAGCAAAGTCTCAGGCATGGAGAGGCGAGTGGGCAGAAAGTCTTACCCTGGCAAAGGTGTGATAAGCAACTGACTACACAGGGGAGAGGGAGAGCCGTTCTCTTCAAGAACACCACCTCTGAGAAGTCAATCATACTCCATTGGAAGGTTACACACATGGGTAGCAGTAAGCGGGTTTGATGAGTTAAAAATGAGAGGTAGGTAGGGAAGAAAAGCAGATCTGGGTGGAGTTGGGAAACAGGGGTTGAGTATGTTCAAAGCACATTATATAAAATTATCAACGAAATAGTTAAAAATACAAAATCATGTAACATCTGAGAACAACTTTAATATTATACTCATATTTGCTTTTAAAATTTGATATTACAGAAATGACTGAAATTTGTCTGGCTCGAATGAAAGGGTTATATGATATAGATGAAGATCAAGAATTTGGAAACAAGCTGGGCAGAGGTGGCGCACGCCTTTAATCCCAGCACTTGGGAGGCAGAGACAGGCGGATTTCTGAGTTTGAGGCCAGCCTGGTCTACAGAGTGAGTTCCAGGATATCCAGGGTTATACAGAGAAACCCTGTCTCGAAAAACCAAAAAAAAAAAAAAAAGATTTTGGAAACAATATGAATTTCTGGATTCCACTATACGTATCCTCTTCTGTGTTTATGAGTTCACAAGTGTGTACAGGTTGCATGATTGGGTAGAAGCTAAAGTTAATGTCTAGTATCTTCCTCAATCACTCTCCACTTTAAAAAAGGTTCATTTTTTATTATTTTAAATTATTTGTCTGGGTGTGTGTCTGTGTGGGCACAGGCATACAGATAGTTACTTGCAAAGGTGATGGATACGTTGGGTCTGGAGTTACAGTGGCTAAGAGCTACTTGACACAGGTGCTGGGAACTGAACTCGCATCTTCAAGAGTCTGAAGCACCCTTAACTGCTAGTCAACTATCCATTCCTTCTGCCTTCTTTTCTGAGATAAGATTATTCATTGACTCAGGGGCTTGTTAATTTGACTGTACTGGATGGTCAATAACACCCAGTGGACTTCCTGTTTCTGCTGTCCCAGTTCCAATTGCAAGCAAACATTGCTGTATCTACATTTTTTTATTGGCTTCAGAGCATTCCAACTCAGATCCTCATGACAGATCCTTCAACTCAATAATGTACACATCCCTATTATAAATTACGACACACAGAGACATACACCATGCCTATATGGAATTCAGACCAAGAATCTTCTTTGAGAAGTTAGGCCTCATGAAGCCTCATGCAGAATATGTCAGAGGTACTGAAACTCAAATCCCCATTGATGCCTATTATTTGGTATATTAAGTGTTGATTTTGTCCTGTTGTAACATCTTCACTTTTGTGAAAAAATTGTAACATTTTTACAACGTTTAAGTAATTATATCTGCAAAATGTTATTTACCCTAAAACAAATACTGCAGTCTGGTTTCTTTTCTTTCTATAGCTTTCTGGGAAAATGAAATTGAAAAACTAAACAATGCTTGGTATAGTTTAGAACAAACTATTTAGTCTATCAGGAGAGGGCAACAAGAACACTTCCAACTGAGCGCCCTGGAAGGAGACATGTCTGGAGGAAGGAATGGTCTCTTTCCATTCACGTCCAATTGCCCAATCATCAACTGACCAAACACCATGACCCAAAAGCAAGTAAAGAGGAAAGAGTTTATTCAGCTTACACTTCCAGACCCCAATCCATCACTGGAGAAAATCAGGACAGGAATATAAGCAGGACTTGACCAAGTAGGTAGGAGCTGGTGCAGAGGCCATGGATGGGTGCTGCTTACTAGCTTGCTCACATGGCTGGCTCTGCATGCTTTCTTAAAGATCCCAGGACCACCAGTCCAGGGATGGAACCACCTACATTGGGCTGGGCCCTCCCACATTGATCACTATTTGAGAACATGCCTTGCAGTTGAAGCTCATGGAGGTATTTCCTCAACTGAGATTCCCTCCTCTCTGATGATTCTAGCTTGTGTCAAGTTGACATATATCACTGAAAATGCAATAGTCAGATCTTAGAAAATATTAGTATTTTAAATGACAATCTTATTGTATTATGTAAGAAAGTAAGGACTTGTTATATGACGTTTGATGTCTGATTATAGACCCTCTTGATAAGATTAGATAATAGGGTGAATTTTAGGGCAGTAAATTGGCTTTAATAAATTCTGTAATGTCCTCTGAATCATTTTGCTGACTCTCCAAATTGGGGTCATCTGAGGCAACACATAAGAAAACATGTTTTACCTGCTGTCAGAATGACAGGAGATGTACATAGTTACCCAGAAGGAAAGACTAATGTTCAAGCCTTAGGCGGTATAATTTAAAGGCCCCTTGAGTTTTTGTCTGTCCTGTCCTTTAATGAAGTATTAAAAGAATAAAGTCCTTTTACATAATAGGAGCTAAAAAGGTTGACATAAAATATATTCTATCACTGAAACTGTTCAGCTTTATCATTTTTCTCAATTGTGGCTTTGAACATATAGGATTATGGGAACAATAAACAGTCACCATGCAGCTCCCAGTGGAAGCAGTGGATATTTCCAACAGGAGACCCTGTATGCTGCAGCTAACTCTACCCTAGTTAGCCACTGCTTTCTGCTGCAAACTAACTCACCTCAAATTGTTAGTAGAGGATTGATATTGGCAGCAAAGGGCTCTGTGTCATAGTGGTGCTGGCGGCGGCGGTGGTGGCGGCGGCGGTGGTGGTTGTGTGTGTGTGTGTGTGTGTGTACATGCATGCATGTGTGTTTTAATTACTTTCATTTTATCTTATCAGTTTGGGTGTTTTTGCCTGCACCAATGCCTGTTTTCTACATACAGAGGCCATCAGATCCCAAGGAACTAGAATTATAATCTTATCTAGGTGCTAGGAATTGAATCCTGGTCCTAAGGAAGAGTAGCAAGTGCTCTTCATCTGTGAGCCATCTCTCTAGCCCCATATGTATTTTGTATTTATGTAGATATGTATGGAAAATAATATATATGAAAGGTTTCCAAGCTTCAGAGAGTCAGAAGATTTTGCTCCTTCCCGTGTGTCTTTTTCTGTAGTCCATTGTGTTATCATAAGATCAACTGTAAGATCCACAACAAAGACAGAATGCCTAGCACAAAACTGAGATTAAAGCAGGTCTCTTCATAGCTAAAGGGGAAACTTACTTAGCTACCAAAGGAGCAACATAGTTTAGAGAATCCACTTACATGAATAAATTCCCAGTTATTACAGGTCTTAAGCTACAGAGCAGGGGAGGAATGGGAAACAGGAAGCTTGTGTGAGATGGGTTGCCAGGAATACAGTCTCCTGTGTTCTGTTCAGAAGAACCCCTCTCCCTACCAGTTCAGAAAGGAAAACTCATGAGTCAAAGTGAACAGATCTACTTTGAGCATTAACTTACAGTACAGTTAAACATTAAGTTTTTCTTTACACTTGGAATCTTCCCCACAGAACAGCATTGGCTCCGATGCACTGTCATATCCTTCAACCTAAGTCTCCTTGTAGGAAATCACAGACCCTTGTTAAGCAGTCTCAAGTTGCTTTGCCTTTTCTCCAATCTTCCTAAAGTCAGAGATATCACTTATCTATATCATGTGATTATGAAACTGATAACAAGAAAATGGTTCTTTCCCTCAGCACAGAAGCGGGGGGGGGGGGGGGGGGGGTTGGAAGTCAAAGATGACAACATCCGGGTACGATTCACTGTGCACTAAAATGTGGAATTTAGAGTATCATAAATTCATTTGTTCTCATTTTGAGCATTCATATTTAAGTGGAAAGCCCTCCAATTCCTCAGATTTCTTCTGTAAACTTCTGTTTCCAGAAACAAGACAATATGAATTCCCAACTGATGTAGCTCAGGCTTGGCAGCACCTGGATGTCTGAAGTTTTTTGTACTTCGCTTTCTACAGGGTGCTTGTCACGCAAGAACCAAAGAACACCTGGTGATGTAATGGGGCACATGTTTCACAACTCACACAATCTGAATCATGGGTGTACATGTTGTTCTCATATCCAATATGCTCTCCCTTGACAGTAGACCATTATGATGGCTGAAGTAGGAGGAAAAAATACACCCAAAATAAATCAATCAAAAACAAAGCAAAACAAAAACTATAGTCTTTGGGAAAATAAAATACAAGCAGGTGGAGATGCATGACACTCACATGATACATCCATACTTACACACGTAAACATACAGGCATACTCACTCTTTGGCTAGGCTTGCACACTATGAAAATGTGGTTGAGTATTTATGATGGCTACTGTGCCGTAAATACCAAAATGTTTTCATGCAATCTCTTAAAGCAAAAACTTTCTAGTGCTGAACTAAAAGACACTCTAACAATCCTATCACGTTGTGAGGATCTCTGCGATTGCAACTCTGAGCAATTAAAGTGATGACCATAGTAATAAGCTTAAGTTTGCAGGAAATACTATCAGTGATTCTATAGAATATGTAGTACATGCTCAACCCACCCCATTATTATAAAGAGGTGTTTCCATTACACAATCTATACTGTACTCTCCAAAGAATAATCTGGAAGGTAGATGCATTTTATATGACGGATATAAATCCAGTTAGCAGAGACAGCATTGCCAACTCACCTGATCCTACCCCTGGGGCGCTCAGACTGCTCTGACATAAAGCTTGTGCTGCTGAGGCGTGAGGTACTGCTGGCTCTGGAAATGGCGGACACATCACTGACATCACTATCTGATGACTTGGCAGACGCGTTATCACAGCTTCTGTACTGATCTTTATGTATGTTGTACTAAAGATTAAACACAAGAAAGGATGAGCTCCACCATCAGGTCAGGGAACAGAACACACACAGACCTTGAGGTTAGTGACTGCTTTACCTAAAGGAAATCAAAGGATACCTCTGTCAAGGAGACAAAGGGAACTGATGGCCACAGAAGCATTCATATAATATATGAATCTCAATAAAAACCCGACACCTTTTCAATGATGAGATATGACTTATGAATAGTGAATGCACATTTGTAGTGCTTGCATGGGAAATGGCAAGGAATTATCTGGACATGCTTAAAACCTGAAACTGCATTACTCACTTTTTAAAAATTTTCTTATCTTGAAGAACATTATATTTTGAACCTCATTTCTAATATTTTGGGATTGTCAGGTAAAATAAGTCATCATGTAAATTTATCAGGAGAGTTAATCAGATATGATTTCTACTCAATTTTTATTGTCATATTGGAGTGGACCACACAGTGAATATACAATACTATAGCTATAAAACATGCCACGTTTTTCTAAGTATAAATAATTTAAGTAATTGTTTTCTCTGGTAACAAAAAGAAAGAACTACATTCAATTACATAAAATTAAATATTACTATCCCTATTATTTCCTACTAAGCAGGTTAATTTTAGATTTGTGAGTAATAAGTGGGCAAAATATTTGTTAATCTTTGGGGAAGTCTCATATTCTCTAATGCTTCATAGCATAAATCTTCTATAATTTGACTAATTTTCTCAAATGTACCACATAACTGCATTCTTTGCCTGAGGTGTGTGTGTGTGTGTGTGTGTGTGTGTGTGTGTTTGTGCATGTGTGTGTGTGTGAGTGTGTGTTTGTGTTTGTGTTTGTGTGTGTGTGTTAGTGCATGTGTGTGCGTGTGTGCATGCTTGTATGTGTGTGTAAGGAAATAAAATTTAAAAAGTAATTTCCCAGTGCTTATTTTCTAATCTTGTATTTAAGGGAATTTTCTCTCTTCTGTATATGAATTTACCAAAGAATTTTGTATTCGGAAAACAATATACACTAACTTTTCTAAAGTTTTTATCACAATGACATTTATCTTTGAAAGCCATAGATCCCACTACACACAAAGAATATTCACATGTGCTATGAAGTCTGGAGACTAATTAATATTTAGTCTCAATTTCGTATGACTCATGTATTCATTGTGATGTGGTTAATCAGTCCACCAGGAAACTCAGTCATATATGATACCATGATTCTGTCCAACATGATTCATTTCATTCAGAACCATTTCTAATGTACTGGTGTGTGGGGAATCTGATTCCAACACTTGTAGAGTATCAAATGCGACTCCCAGGATAAAAGCACTTGTGATCAGGGATGTATTAAGTATTCATTATATCTGCCAATATTAGAAGGAGAAATAAGTAGCACCTGACTCCATGAGATTCTCTCTGGGTATACCGCATGCTCTTTCACTATTATGTCAACTGGAACAAACTGGAACAAACAAGCTGGCAGTACTGGGCACTGTGGACATTTGCATGAAGGTTTGTGAGCACAAATGGCAATGTTGCTAACTTTAATTGATGATATCTCTCTAAATCTTTCTATAAGTCATCTCTATCTCATTCTGTGTGAATAGAGACATTTACTCTTTCAGAAAAGACAGTGAAGATGTCCTTATATATTTTACTATACTAGGATATATAGCAATTACCAGACAGTTTCCCCCACATTAACTAAAGAAAATGAAAGACTCTATGTTTACTTTGTATTACTATTATTTTTTACTGACTTTCAAAAAACTTTGAAATAAGCTCTGTTTCTTTTTCATCTAGCATGATTGTTAAATGTCCTCTTTAATAAATCAGTCGAAATACATTTATTATACATTGAAAAATGAAATATCCTCATGTGGAATTTATTCACTCATCCTGCAGGGAAAGACGTCATCCTCACAGGGAAGGGTCTAATTATAGGGTCATTGTTTTTAGAGTAAGCTGGTAGTAAGAAACACTGTAGCTATCTCTACCAAGCATTGCCACACTCTTGATGGCTGCTCCAGGATTATAAAAACAGAGTCCTTTAATAAATGAAGGCCTAAGTGGGACTTATTCTCCAGTTATGGCTTCTACCCATCGCTGGGGCATTTAACTCCAAATGACATCACATGGAAAAGCACAGAGATGCATTTCGCAGATTCCAAAGCAGCCAGGCCAGAATGAATTCCTCACTCTGGAGGAAGAGGAGGACGATTTAACCCTTTAAAGAAAGACCAGGCTCAGTGGGGAGGGCTGAAGAAAGACCAGGCTTGAAAAAAGATCTCAGGACCACATTCATTTGGTAATCTTTGAGCAAGAAATGCAAAATCTAGCTTTGTTGTTGAATTAAACTATTCTGGGAATGGTTACCTAATTTCTCATACAGTATGATTTTCAAATATTTCATTAAATCTATTAGTTTTGAGTTTTAATTACTTTCTTAAATAGGCTAAGTGCATAAATATCATAAAGGCAAAAGTTCAAATTTTAATATACATGACATTTACAAAACTACTGCGACTATTTTATAGCAATGAAAGCCATTTGCTAAATATAATATTTTGGGTAAAAATGAGAACTCTCCTCTGAAAATATATGAAAGAAATTTGAAGTAGCTGAAACAGCTACTTGCCACTGCTCACTGATATGAGAGATTTTTGATTTACGTAAAATAAATTCTGTAAAAACTTAATTAGAAACACTGGCACAGAATATAAATATTTTGGTAATGAAAACTGTAAATTTTTATTTGATACTTAAAATGAAAACGATGACTTTTATTTTGACTTGCTTAGTTTCATTCCTAATACTCTTAAACATTTTAAAGCTACATCTCTGATGTCACATTTATTGGTAGCACAGCTATAATGGAGTCTGCAATTCCATTACTGAGAATAAAAGAAAATTATTTAGAAGTCAAGTTTTCATGTCTCCACCTCATATGCAGACAGAAGTTTAGATGTATATTTCATATTTATATTTATATTCATAGAGATTCATATGCCTCACATGTAAGTGAATTAAAACACAAAGGGATGCCTTGGGGAGAAAGAAGGAGGCAGATTCCACAGGGGAATGTGGGCAGTGTTGCTTAATATACATGCATGATGAGGTCACATTGAGGCATCTTATTTTGAAATTAACTTAAATATTAATAAAAAATGAAAGTAGTAACTTCTTAAAAGTTATTTGTAACTATGTGCATCTCTTTGTGTCTATATGTGGGTATGTCCACATATATTTGCAGGTGAGAGGTACTCCCCACACCCCCCTGAGCTGGAGTTACAGGAAATTGCAAGCTGCCTGATGTGGATGCTGGGAATCAAGCGTGGGTTCCCTGGAAAAACAGTGTCAGAACTTAACTACTGGGCCACCCAAACATTTTCAAAAAGATATTTAAATCTGGTGAAAAAAATGCGAAATGGGTGTCTACACAAATAACAGTAAAGCATTAATATGCAAATGTAAGTGACAGCCATTGAGAATACAAGGCTTGCAGTCAGGCTACATTGGAGTGTGTACTTGATGTCACTGCAGAATCTAGTTGTGTCTAAGCCTCGAGTAACTTTGTGATGGACTCTACTAATTTTGGTAAATGAATTCTGTTTCTTTGGAAAATGGTTAGGCTGAAATAGAATATTTTTCACATTAATTTATTTGTGTGTGTGTGAGTGTGTTGGTTTTCTCCCTCCACCAATAGGTTCTGGAATCTGAGGGCTGATTCTTAGGCTTGGCACCTTTACTCAATGAGCATTTTCACTGACAAAAAAAGAAAAAATGATGTTCTTCCAAGGTCTATTCTGGATTGCACAGAGTGTGGCACCTCTCCAGCAGGATACACTTTACAAGAACACTGATGCTTTAGACTTGTGCAACTGCTCTTTGCACAGGTTTTTCTGATGGTTTGATCGGATTCCTAGCTGACAATACCCCCAAAGGCTTTAAGTAGTTTACTCATCCTAGTTTCCCACTCTCGTCCCTCACCCTTTGATGGTCTATTTGACTCTTGGAAGAAAAACAAATCAAGACAGTACTTCTGGATTAACTGACGCATTTGCCCTAAGAAGAAATTTCAACTAACCAAACTTAACTGTGAGAAAAAAAATCTATCCTGGTAATCATCCTGCCTCATTGTTCTTAGTGAATTCGCAGTGTAAGCAAACAAAAGCCATGATGCTATTCACCAAGACTAGCGTGCTGCTGGTCAGCTAGAACATCATCATAAGGCAAAGGAAGACAGATGTGCACAGAGGGAATCAGCTACTCTATAGGAAGTCAAGGTTTCTGCTTAATGTGTGTACCAGTTTGTTGTTTCTTTGCACTGATTTTACTTTTTAAAAGACTGCTGGAAGCCTCTGTGGGCTGGCATCCCTGAATAAGATGGACCTTCTCTAACTGCTACACTTTGAGGTTTCTGCATCTGAAGTATAATGTGATACACTCTATCCAATTGGGAATATTATAGTTGATAAACCACATTTTATTGTTGCCTTTACAGTTTGTATCAACTACTGGTTTTCTTGCTCTACATGGATCAAACTTGATTATTTAAAGTTGGTTATGTTGAGGCTCTATTCTAAGTTATAAGTACACTGATTTGATGTCAGTTGTACTTATTTCAATTTCTAATAAGTCACTATTCCTAGAATGACTTCCTGATGTCAAATTGTAACCAAGTAGAACCTGATGTTATATAGAGAAACATTTCAAAATAACCTAGATATTTTAATGTAAATGTTTTTCATTCAGTATAAGGCTGTATATTTTAATTAACTATTAGATACTAGGGTTTATGGATATCTAGTATATTCTTAGAAAACAATACTGAAATATAAATACTTATTAGAGCTTATAACCTCTTCTGAAAGATTAAAACAGCATGCTTTTTTAAACTAAAGACAAATAAATAAGCAAAACTGTCCCATTGTATAGCCTTTGTCATTAATTCAATAGTCACATCATAAAATATATGTGATACTCTAAATTAATACGCTACTATTTCATCAACAAGTGGGCTCTATACCCTGTTCACTTTTGGAAATGTAGCTAACGAGAATTTGGAATGGCTGTTAAATGTAATAAATAATATTTCCGTAATGTAATGTAACTTCTGAAAATATAAAGGCCTCATGAACAACTGTCATGTGAGACTATTAAAGACCGTTTCTGTCACGCAGCTCAGAGCTCTCTAATTTTGTGGTAGACACACACACACACACACATGCCTAGTATATATATATATTCGTTGTTTCTAAAGGGAACACTATTGGTTGGATACTACTAATTTTACCTTGGAGTATTGCTCGTGGTCAAGTTCTTGACTAGACCCAGACCCTGTTGTCTGTTTAAATCGGTGTACCTTCATTTTCATCTGTCTCGTTCGCTCCTCCACTACTAAGCTTGCTGCAAAAACACACAATGGAAAGCTTATTAAAACACACGAAGCACCTTTCAGGGAACTGGTTAAGATTTCAACGCTTTTGAAATGATTTGAACTAAACAAACTTTAGATGTAGATCACGACTAATAGATTAAACACAATGCAGAATGGACAGCAGCTAACAACTGTTAAACTGAAGGTGAACGGGATTCAAATCACACCGAATGGGCAGCACAAGTGTTAGTAACCGGAAAGAGACATGCTGTTTCTTCATCTGATGTGAAGTGTTCTCAACTCTCTTCACAGGTGATGATGTGAAACCAACTTTACTACGAAGCTGTGTTTTCACTATATTCAACTGGCTGCTGCTGGTTAGCTATAGATATGCCTACCTGCATACTGAACACACCATACACATATGGACATACTTGCATGCATGCATACACACATGGCGTTCGTGGCTACAGAAAAGTCATCTGAAAATTATTTAACTGATAATCCTCTACTTTTTATAAGATTCTTCCTATGAATTCTGACCATGAATTCTGACCAATAGCTTTCGATGAATATCTGCTGCTTATACAAATGTACTTATTTAGAAAAGAAAGTTCTGATTTTTATGGCTTGCATGAAGTACATATATAAACTTCAAAAAAGACCTGTATGCTGTGTTTTTAGCTCCTTTGCAATATAATACATAAAGACATGTGTTCCACTTAAGGCTTTGGTGTGGTAAGAAGCACAACTACGATACAGGGCAATCTGAATAGTCTCCAATCTGACTAAAGTCAGAATCCATCATAATCTAGCCTGAAAACTGTCTCTAACTGCTGTGTTTTTACAAAGGGAAGGGAAAGAGCTAAGGGTACAGTTATGTGTAAACAATTCAAAAGCTTGTATCTGTGCTGCATGAGATCTAAATGAGTTTTGTTTACAACTTATCTATTATCGATTTCCTTGAGGGATCAACCTCTCAAGAAAGCTTTAATTGCATGTGTATGGAGAGAGAGAGAGAGAGAGAGAGAGAGAGAGAGAGAGAGAGAGAGAGAAACATTTGTACCATTCAGCCTCGAAAACAAAGGCTGAAGGGTGTATGGGAACGTGAGCATGTGTGCATGCTTGCATGTGGCAGAATGTGAGTCATAAATTTAATCACACCAGCACTGTTTTAACTTCTACCTTACAGAAGTCAGCTAACTAGACAGACTCAGTCTGCAACATCACAGTTCTGAGAATTAGGTGATGACCGACGTTTGCTTTGAAGGTTGTCCTAAAAGACAATATATGGTGACTGCCTTAAACTAGAAGACGATCAACAAACAGCTTAAGAAAAGTCCTTAAGAAGCTTGTTAGTTACTTGACAACACACAGTCAAAGGTAGCAGTATGAAGCAAGCTACAATATGACAGATCTCAGAAACTGCAATGAGGTCAGGAAAACCGAGATTTTTATATATAGAATGCCATCAAGAGTAGAGAAAGCATAAAAGTACAGAAAGTAAGTATATCTTCTCTCTGACCTTCACCTCTGTCCTAAATGTGTCTCTGTATAGTTTCCCCTTGATTGAACTTTAAGGGACCTAACTATCTGGAGTTGTAATGAATACATAAAGCTTAAAGCAATACAATGCAAATCTCAACTTCATACATAATTGAATGTTAGCTCAACAGCCTCATAAAAAATACTAACTTTTAAAGAAACTTTTTAACACTGGCTAGATCAAAGCGTTGTTATTCTTGCAGCTAGCACCGAGCAGTTCTTAATAATACTTCCCAGAAGGTACAAGCCTAGAACACCTGGAACAGTCTCAGTGAGTGAACTTAGTCACCCCATTGCCTTTGGCTAAGTAGGGTTATTTTGCCTTCTAAATGCCTGAAATTTCATTCTCATTTCGTACTACCTAAAGTTATACCCTATTAATGTAGCAGGAATACGTGAGCTGAATGTAAACTGTTCTCAGGGTGTTTATTACTAGTTTCAGAAAATTCTCAGTACTTGCCCTTATTCACAAGAGAGGTCAAGAAACTTTTCTATATCACAAGGATGAAGGCCATCTCCAAATGAACATTATGACCCAAGATCCCCAGCAAACCCACCCAAGTTTCCAGCAAATTCAACTGTCATGCCATCTTCATGCTGAAGCTCAGATTTCAAACAGAAGCAAAACACAAATAAGCCTGACCATTTACTTGGGCAATGAGAATGTTGGGGAATGGCATTGTATCTTCTTCTTGATGTCAGCATGTTTAATTTAGTATTACGAATAACTGTTTGTATGAGTTTTCACATAGCATTGAGAGGTTATTTTATAATCACACACTTGGTATGAATGTGAGAACTATTCAACTTTGCTGCTTACCTGTATTCTATTTTATTTCTTTAATACATATTGTGAAATAAAATTATACTCTGTAAACATTGGAAAAGCTAAAATTATCAAACTTCAAACCTAAGATATAATTCCACTAACAAACATTATTAACAGGATGAATAATAAAAATAATCAAAGTAAGCTGTGTCCTTGGAATAACAATATCCCTTGATTATTTTGCTATAAGCAAACTTAACTACATTATCAAATTTTCCAATATCTTATTTCAAAAAGGACAATTACACATCATCATTTAAAGGATTCTATTCTCTTATCAATTTTAACTCTAAAGGCAAAATTTAAATCTGAAATAAAATACTTTACAGACCCAACTGAGAACCTTGTGTTAAACTTACTTTTAAAGTCATTCTAAGTGTTTGTAGCAATTTTAAATAACACAATGATTAAAAGGCAAACTGTCATTCAATTACAGAAAGATTTTTTTAAAAAAATTAAGGTCTTCACTGTTATCTTTCATACATGTCATATATTAGAATCACGTAATTATTATTCTACAATAAAAATACTATTTAGTTTTAATAACAATTTAGTTTCATATTCAATAGAAAAGGAGTTTACCATAGACTACTTTAACTATAATTATAAACAGTTCATGAAAGTTAGTTATAGTACATGAAATAATTTATCTCCTGTAGTTCCTAAGGTGTAATCAGTTTTATTAAAATGTTCTCCTAAGAAGTTGAAAGCCTGAACTTTGTCTCAGACACTATAGCCTGGATGTTCTGCTTATGGTGTGTAAACTGAGGCTCAATGTTAGCACGTTCTAATATACATAATTTTACTGAAGAAGATCCTTTTTCTTCACAACAGTGTCTTGTTCATTGTTCTGTGAAAATTCAGGTACTTTTTTCAAAGTCATATTTGTCAAAATCCCACCAAGAATGGAGAGAAGCAGGCCTGCTTCCTTAGGAGCCACAAAGACAATTCCTCCCCTTCTGAAACTCAATAAAAAGAATTTAAATTGGAGCACAGAGGGTAAGACTAGTAGTTGTAACTTACAAAATACTGATAATATTCTAATGGAAAATATTCTATAGCACTGAAAACAAAGAGGGTTAAAAAGAATTTATCTTCTGTAGAGGAATGTTAATCCAGCACCAACTACTCTTGGAAAGGAAGGAATACTAAAATACCATCAAGCTGGGATGCAGATGTGCCCTAGATTACAGTCTGATCTGGCTAGAAAACAGACACTCCTTTAGTACACACCTTTAATCCCTAACAACTAAGGTAAGGTATGTTTGTAGAAGGAAACAGCCATGTTTGAAGGTGATGTCTAATTGAGGGACAGACAAAGTGAAGAATCAGAGAAAGATTTGACAGAATGAGTCAGAGTAGCAGAGAAAGAGAAAGTACTTATGAGCAGGAAGAGAGAAAAAAGGATGGATGATGTAGTGTGTATGTATGGAAGGTATACAGGGACAGTTTTAGATACTGGTTACAGAGAGACAAGCCAGACACAGGTGAAGACAGAACAAGCCAGACAATTAGAAGGAGCCAGAAGATGCTGCCAAAGTTAGCGTGAGATGAGGCAGAGCAATTCAGTGAGAAGCTGAGAGGAGCCAGATTGAATCAGTTATCTTGGACAATTGGATTGTATGCAGAGTAGAAGTTTCCAAGCCTAGGCCTAGAACAGAGAAGGAAACATTCTGGGCTCAGCCCAAGCTGTGGTATGGCTCTGATCTCATCATTTCATCTCAGGAAATAAAAGTGATGTTCTCAGACTTCATATTAAGTACTATGCCAAGAACACTTTATATATACTGTGTGTGTGTGTGTGTGTGTGTGTGTGTGTGTGTTTACCATGACCTGGGAGTAGATGTCCACAGGACAATTTACTGTATACGTAAGTTCTCTCAATCATATGGATACTGGGAATTTAATTCAGCTAAGGGTGACAACCTCCCAGGTATGCTCCTTTACCTATTGAGCCATCTCATGGACAAAGAATTCTTAATATACTGAAAATGTGCAAATGATTTCATCTCATTCCTAGATTCATAGAGATTCATGAGGAAGGGGGACAAGCTTCTGTGCATCTACAAAGAAGGCAAAATCATTTATAAAATTCTCCCTATGTCTGCGTATATTTAAATAGGTCCACCTCTCATATTACTTTAAAAGCTTAGGAGTAAAAATTTAAATATCATTCTGTTTTTATTTGTGTGTAGATGCAGGTGTGTGTTTGCACAAACATATGCATCCAGATGTCCAGAGAGGCCAGAAGAGGACACTGGATCATCGGGAGCTGGAGTCATAGGTACTTGTGACCTTTCCCAAAATGTTCTCAGGTTTATCAGTGCATATACAAGTGCCACAATAGGACATCTATACTCTCACTTTGGGGCTTTCTTGTTTTTAACAGCAACTGCCTGTAGTTAACAAAAATAAATGAATGAAAAAGCCGAGAGGGTAAGTTCATGGGTCTACGATTCAGTTCTAAGATCTTTCTACTCTCATTACTTAACCCTTCCCACTTTCATCCAAACTCCCACTGCCAAATACAGGAGCTGAGCATAATGGCCTCCTGGGTAGCTTCATCCAGGAACAGATGGGAACAGATGCAAACCCACAGTCAAACATCAAGCAGAGCTCAGGGAGTCTTGTGGAAGAGTGGGGGGACAAGACTGAGCAAACTGGAGGGATCTAGGACACCACAAGAAGATCTACGGAGTCAACTAATGTGGGCCCATGGCGGTTCTGAAGACTGGAGACTGAACTATCCACCAAAGACCATACAGGAAGTGGACCTAGTCCCACCCCCCACCACACACACACACACACACACACACACACACACACACACACACACACTTGTAGCAGATGGGCAGCTCTGGTCTTCAAGTGAGCCTCTTAACTTTGAAACAGGGGTTGTGTATGACTCTGCTGCCTGCCATTTGATCTGCTTCCCCTACCTGGACTATATGGTTGGGCCTCAGTTCGGGAGGATATGCCTATATCTCCTAAGGACTTGATGTCCCAAGTAGGGCCTCCACTTCTCTGTGGAGAAGAGGAAAGGGTAATAGGAGAGGACTTTGTATGGGCAGGTCTAGGAGGGGAGGAAGGAGCTGGATTCCAATGAGGATGTAAAGTAAATTAAAAAATTAACTATTGAGGGAAAGAGGTTTCCATACATGAAAACTGGAGGACAAGAGATGACAAATACTCTTAAATCTAAGTCATCTCTCCAGATGTCTCTTACAATTGTATTTAATATAAATATTTTTTAAAAGATTAATAATCCTTAACATTTGTTAACTGAGTATTGAAATTTTTATATATCACTTCCAGAGACAATGTTATCTTGGAGATGTTTCTCATATGCCTAAAATATTTTAAATGCTATAGTTATATATGTGATTTATTAGCATTCTAAGTTAAAGTTTTTATGAATTTACATTTATGTAAAAATGATTATGTGCTGATTTCAAAATCTGTAAAACTAGAAGTTAACATAAGCTTACATTTTGATATTTGGGTCTGGAGAGATGGCTTAGTGATTAGCTGCTCTTCAGAGGATCCAGTTTCTATTCTCAGGCATCTTTAACTCCAGTCCGTGTTATCTAATGCTCTCTTCTGCAGCATTGCATACATGCAGTGTATGCAGAAACTATTGGTACAGTCAAAGCACCCAGAAACATTAACATTTTTCATATTTTTAAAAGTGTTTTCTGTAGAACATGATTTTAAATAAACAAACTGTGTTTCTACATTAGGTTTCTTGGAATTAAAAAAAGATTTTTATCATGGTCTTTGAAAACACTCGTTCATACGAGTTGATCTGAAACACAATAACCTGTGGACAGAATATCTGAGCACGTTTTGATCTCATAATTGGAAAAATTAAAATATCTGCCTCCTAATTAAAAGGTGACATAATGTTAGTTTGGAGAGAGTGAAAGTCCCTCCTTGCCAGAAAGAAGAGAACTGATAAATGACCATATGCCTGAAAGCCGTCAGATCGAATGTAACATTCTACAGTGACTCAGGTACTGAGAAAAGATACACCTGGTTTTGCTAGAAAAAAATAATTCTTTTAGCAGTTATCAATACCTGAATCACTTTGGTGACACCAATGAATGGCCCAACCTGAAACCCATCCCATGGGCAAGCACCAATTCCTGACACTATTAATGATATTCTGTTATGTTTGCAAACAGGAACTTAACATAATTGTCCTCTGAGAGGCTCTACCAAACAACTGACTGAAACAGATGCAGAGACTCACAGCCAAGCATTAGACAGAGCTTGGAGAGTCCTGTGGAAGAACTGGGGGGAGGACTGAGGGATTCCAAGAGGACAGGGACCCCACAGGAAGTCCAACAAAGTCTAACCTGGACCCTTGAGGGCTCTCAGAGCCTGGACCACCAACCAAAGAGTGAGCATGGGCTGGACCTAGCCCCCCTCATATGTAGAAAATGTGCAGTTTGGTCTTCATGCTGGTCCCCAACAATGGGAACAGGATTTGTCAGTAAGTTTGTTGCTTGTCTGTGGTTCCAGTTCTTATACCTGGGCTACCTTGTCTTTTCTCAGTGAGAGTGGATATGCCTAGTCCTGCAGTGACTGGTGTTTCAGGGCTTAGGGAGTAAGGAAGTGTGATACCCAGGTGGGCTTTCACCTCTCAGAGGAGAAGGGGAGGCGGAAATGAGGGGAAGAGCTCTGAGGGCGGAATGAGAGGAGAGAGGAATGATATTGTGATGCAAAGTGAATAAATAATTAAAAAAATAATTATATTCTTTGAGTCACTATACTTAACAAAGTGAGTTCACTCCTAGAGACCAAGCAGAGACAAACAGCAACATACTACTATAGAGAACAGAAAGTACTAAAACTTTAAAAAGATCTGGCCGATTGAACTGCAGTAGGTAAAAATGATACAAAGTCTGAACACAAAGGATTTTTAAATATAACTGGGACTTAAAAATATTCTACCTGGTAAAGTGGGCTGACATTTGAGGATTTAAACTGCAACACTGTCAGTATCAACCTTCTTCCTTGTTTAGAAGCAATATGGTAAAAGTGTAAAGAAAAGAGTGGGAGTTGGCTGGATCTGAAGCTGAGGCTCCTCATTCTGTAGCAGTTCAGTGCTCTCTGAAATGCCTCTATTTGATTCAGAATTTCTACTTATAAAGAGGAGGGAGTCCTGAGAGAACCTCTTTTGCTATCTTTTTTCCCCTCCCCACTTGTAAAAACAGGGACTTCAATGATTCAGTTTTTGGCTCGATTACATGCTTTCCAACATTTTAAATTCGCCAATTTACCCAAACTGTATGTGTCAGGAGAAAAATGAGATGATTTTTATATTATTATCTGTCATGTTTAAAATTAAGAGAGTCTCTTCCCTTGATAATCAACCTTACTTTCAGCCCTGAGCAAACTAATAATCTGTCAGATCCTTACTTAACTTCTACATCAGCACTGTCATATATACCATGCATGAAAATAAATCTGTAAGGAGCTTTTGCTCTCTACAAGTTTCTCAAGCCTAGAGCACTTGCATTATAGAAAATGAATCCCAGTTCACAAGTATAGAAATGTTTTCGGTTATTCTTGTGCCTCAGCATAATTCCTCTTAGATATTACACAGTATTCAATAATAATGGGGACAGTAAAAGATAACCTTTATCCAACATGAGAATCGCAAACAGTGACAAGCAAGTTAACACCCATGGAGTGAATATATCACACCAGATTTATGAAAATCAGAGAAGGTAGCCTATTTGGTCT
Organism: Rhynchomys soricoides; assembly: GCA_019843965.1. Taxonomy (NCBI): domain Eukaryota; kingdom Metazoa; phylum Chordata; class Mammalia; order Rodentia; family Muridae; genus Rhynchomys; species Rhynchomys soricoides. The sequence goes on from JADRCH010000031.1 coordinate 948,976, forward strand.
AGATAATTGAAAAGGCATACTGGAATAGTTGAAAAAAATTATTTACCAAATAATTGTTCACATCACACTGCAGCCACCTGACCTCACCTTTTGTTTTAGCTTGCTTTCTCTCCAATGAACTGCCTAAGGAATGCAAGACCATCATTCCTCAGGTGAGAACCCTGCAAGCTCCAGCATGCTAAAATGCCTCTGCTCAACAGGCAAGGCCAGCTCTGTGGAAGAATCATTTCCCTAGCTCTTCTGCACTAATCAAGGTCAAATAGCTGCCACAAAGAAACAACGCTTTGTTTCATTTCTTAGAACAATATTTTTATTGAGAGGTGATATCTTTTCTAAGGGCTGCATGGACATGTAGCTCTCTGGTGTGAAGAAGAACCAGTCTTACTCATGGTTCCAACATTAACAACAACAGGGATAGGCTCAGCTCATTTGAACAGTTTCTTCCCCAGGTGTGCAGTATTTGAAGTACATAAACATCTAGACAATGCACATCAAAGAGTCAGTGCATGGTTGGACACCATGGTTAGACATCTCGCTCTTCACTTTCTTTACAAATCTCAGGAGGAAAAGGTAAAGAAAGCCTTGGATCAGCCAGGTATATCTTTCAAGGATTGTTGTGTGAAATATCTAAAGCCCCATTGCCTATTATAATACGATTGCTAGTAAATAACACTGGACAAAACGGAGTGGGTAGATCAAAGCCATAACTTCTTGATCATGTGATTTACTGTTTGACCTTCTCAGTAGCTAATTTTAAAGAGGCTACAATGAACGAGTAAACAAATCCAATTCATTATTTATACTGTAGGTTCAAGTAAAAAAATAATTGTGCCTGAATGATCCAGCTCAGAAGATTAAGGAATATGTACCTTCCAAAAATACTCCTTTTCTCTTTCTCTCTCTCCCTCTCTCTGTCAGCTTGTCTTTGCCCCTCCCACAGCTCTCTGTTGCTCCCTTGAGACCACAGTTAGGGATGGAAGCTAGGGTTTCATACACACTAGGCAAGCATACCACAATGTATCTCCAAATTCTAAATATTATAAATCCTAACCTACATGAACAGGAAATGACTAATCCAGCCTCTTATGCTATCCATAAAATAATAATTTATAATAAAAATTATAATCTTTTGGTACCACTTAAAGACAGTTAGGAAAATGTAAAATTTCAAAATTACTTAGAGATTCAAGTATCTTCCCATTTTATCACTCTATGCTATATCCTACTTGTATTATGAATGACTAATGACATATACTATACTTAATGCAACAGAAACTAAGAAAATTTACATTTTAACTTCTATATAAATTCAACCTAATTAAGGTTAATGTCATATCACCATAAATTTTACTTTGCATAACTTAACCCTCAAACATGTTTTTCTTGTTGTTCAGCATAGAAAAGTATAGGCAATATGCTTTAGCATTCATTATAAAAAGATTAAAAATGAAATTGACTACAGACATTCCCTAAACAGCTCTTACAGTCTTGTTACAATAATTATTATATATGTCATCAGCCAGGTAGAAAACAAAGTGTAACAAAATGCCATTTTTTTGTTCCTTTGAAATCATTACTTGGGCTCTAAATGATTTTCATCATCCAGGTGTATAAATTACATATGCCTTATAATTAAGGACATCATATCTTTTAGAAAACATAATGCAATTTGTTCTGTTGTGATTCAAAATTGCTTCCAGGAGCCAGAGATAATGAGCTTAAATACCATATAAAGGCAAAAAAATATATAGAAATTTATCATGACAATAACATTTTTCTCACCTTGAAGTCATTTAATTTCTGGTTCACTTTTGATCTTCGTTTATCATTATTTCGATCCCCCAAACTACATTCATGGGCTCTTTAAAACTGTCCAAGAAATGTAGCAGAGAGGGAAAAATTGGCTTACTTTCAGAATGAATGGTTACAAATAGGCCTAACAGCAGTCTGTGAAACCTAAAACGATATCATCTCAGCTTTCAACACAGAAGGAGTCAAAGGTAAATTACGTTGTATGAATATTTATTTGTAATTCTTCACCTGAGTTTTCAAGCCCAGATTGTGATATCTATCCAGATTTAAAAGATTTGATGTGTTGTTGTTGTCATTCTTGTATGGGTGATTTAGGAGAAACCAGGCAGAGATTCAGCTGAGTGATCCCCAGCTGAAGGGGTTAAGTGAATGTATGAAAACTAAGTGGTCTCCAAGATTGTCTTGTCATGAAAGAATCTCTTGCATCTATAGCAAAGAGGACAGAACACACACTGTGATCAAAATCTGGGGCCACCTCACAGCACCCAAGAAAGTCCACTAAGACCGTAAGACTGTATTTCTATCCAACAGGAGCACTATCCTGATGTTACTCCGTATGCATATAAGCTCAATAAAACAGGACATTGGAATACCCGTAGCAGGAAGTGAGTTTGAATAGGGTCCTCAGAGTGAGGCTCACCACTTATCAAGTGGGTTACCGACAAGGGTTCAGGTTTTCAATCTCCTGAAGCTTTAGGTACCTCAGTTAGAAAGTAAAGGATATTAGTACTTATATTCTGGGTTGTTGTCACAATATGAGACAATACATGACATTATTAGTTGAGTGGTTAATATATAGGGAATAATGAATTTTGTTTACCGTTGATTATGTTCTGGAACATTACTAACCTAGTCCCTGACAGGTAGATTTGGATAACTGTTTTCCCAGAACTGTTACAATCTTAGCATTGAAAGTGTTGCATTATTTCTGGAAAACAAGCCTTTTCAGTTGTAAGATAATTTCGCCTACAAATTATCAAAACTAAAGCAAACCGATGAGTTTATTGGCCTTTGTGGTCAGTAAAGACTGGTTAGTCCTATTGCTCAGTTTCTTGGGAGCAAATATTCAAACTACATGAATTCTGTCTTAATCGGTTGTAGAAGATTGTCTACAGATTACAGATAAGGGATTTCTTTGCAGTAAACATGTTTCTTAAGCCTCAAACCTGACTGAAAAATAATCTGAACTTGCTTTAATTCCTTCTGGGTTGAGGGCTAAACATACTGCCTCAAACCCTATAGGACACTACCCTTAGCTGCTGAGTCTTGCTGGAGGAACTTTTAGATGTGTCTCTTTTGCTGATTCCAATTACACAGTATATTCTCTGAGCCATATCTACACCGTGCTTCAAAGACTTGGCAGGGTATACCACCTGTCAGCCAGAGCACACTGAACCATGGAAACACTAACATATGATGTAGTCTGTAGCATGGTCTTAAATGCAGTTATTCATCATAAAAAAATTTCTGGTGTATCACATGGAGAGTTTGTAGTAGCCACCTGTGGCTTTTAGTTGATAATTATGTACAGAAATCAGTAATTAACTGTTCTTCTAATAAATTGTTGCAATGTATCTTTTGGAAAATGAATTAGAGTCAATTACAATGTAAAATTCAAAGTATTTTTTTACCACATTGTTAACCTTGAAAATCTAGATATATTTTCTGAATCTAAGAAAAAAGACATACCACTTTGTTAGTATTGAGTATAAAGTTGATTCTGATATATATATTAAGAATAGAAGATGATCATGAGCTTATTGAAACCAAAGAAAACAGCTTCTTCATTTCATTGAAGATCCTTTTTCTTTAGCCATTATTTGTTGTTAATATGTCAAATAGTACATACTCAAATATTTACTTTATGTGCCTGATGTTTAGTTCTATTCTTTCTAAATTTAGACTAAACAGAGTATTATCTGATGGTGATTAAATATTATTGAATATTGAATTATTGGATATTATCTAGCATACTGAGATTCACAACATATCCTAGGTATATTAAGAGTTATGAATAATGCATTTGGTATTTGAGGTATTTTTTTAAAGTTTTCTCAAAGTATAGTGGAAGAAAGTGAAGGAAATACCTTTTCTTTCTCTACTACTGATAATTAGTAAAGCGCATGGCTCTTTATTGTGTGTGTTTGTGTTTATTTGTGTGTGTACAGGCATGCACACACCTTAGTGTGCGTATGTGCACCACTTGTGTGCAGGTACACACAGAGAGAGATTGGGTGATGAAACTATACCTGTAGGAGATTATGGGATGCTTATTGTGAATGATGGTAACTGAACTCAGTACCTTTGCAAGATCAGAACACGTTTTTAACCACTGAGTCATTTTCCAACCTCAAGGACAGATATCTTGAATATGGATGGTGCTGTAATCATGATTCTCTTTGAGAATTACTAAAATAAACAAATCAGTTCAAACTGGTTTTAAGTTTCCAATAAATATACCTATAAACATTACATAATTAAAGTATTATTAAAACACCATTGCACCAATTTATACATTCATATTAAAAAATCTAATAATCAGGCAAAAACAATTCAGAATAAAAAGTGACGTGGGCAGTACAAAAGTCCAGTGTGGAAGCCAGAGACTCGCTTGAAAATTAAGTGAAAAGATCAAAATAGGTTGTGATTCAAAAGTCAAAGAAGGGAACAAAAAGATCTCAGGCAACTGGATTGGTTGAATTCTATATCCTATATCTCTCAGACAAATAGGATTAATACTCCAACAATACTGGAGCCCAGAGCTCTAAATACTTAGGTAAGCTGGTCCAAACATTCCTGGCTGCAGTAAGGGTGAGAAATCTCATGAAGCTCATTCTATCTAGAAAAAAAGATGTAGGGATTTTCTTTTATGTATAGTAGATGCTACCCTAAAAGGGGAGTGGAAAATCTGAAACAAATCCCTTATCTGTGATATCAGGAAAATGGAATTAAACCAGGGAAACCCAGGAAGAAGTAACAAATATGTCATGACTTCTTATAGTAAAATAATATATTATTCTGTCAGATATACATTATTAATTTACAGAATAATTGTTTTAATTATCAATGTAGATAAAGGAATTTTGCATCCACGCTATTTTTAGTTTTAAGATGTTTCCCTCCATGATATAAATTGTATAATATGAATTTGTTTTATATGAAAGAATTAATAAGTGGCAAAATCACTTCTGAGAAATAACTATCTGTTAAATATCAGAGAAATAACTACCTTTAAATAATTTTGGTCTTTATTCCAACAGTATCATAACTCTTACACATTATAAAAATAACAGTATGAATGGTTAAAATTTACATTAATATTTACCTTTAGTGGAAGAGTTATATTTTTCTTGTTCTTCAATGAATTAAATGCACATAATGATGGAAACAAAAGAAAGAAATCAGCAAATTTATAGTTAGACATGGAAATATGAATTAACAAAATGGCATGAATAATAAAATGCATAACACATAAGGTGACATGATAAACCATGAGAAAGTTTCACATGTACTGAAATTAATCCAAAAATGAATACAGTAATTAAAGGTTTAAACAAAACAAAAATATCAGGAAATAACTTGTTCGACATTCCCAGCGTCATGCTACAGTACGTTCTCTTGCCTTTTAAGAACTGCACAGTTTGGCAACAATTTTAATAAAACATTTTAATTTAAATCTCCCACTGTCTCACACTGTAAACATATTGAAAGCAGACCTAATCTACATAGAAACTTGAATTGTAAAATTGTCTTTTCCTATGACATGAAATTCAATGTGATTAATCCCATTTTTTATTGACTAGAAAGCATATCACTTATAGCATGGGAATACATCTGTAGCATTTTCTGTGTGGACACTATATATCTCAATGTTGGTTATCTTTCCTTTTTCTTCAAATTAATGATAATAAATATCTCAAGATGAAATTATTCACTTTTTAAATATTACATATCCTAGATATTTCATAAAATGCTAGATCTACCTCCTTGCTGCTATATTCTTTATTGCAAAGTAACTGTCTGGTCACATCTAAAGGGAGCCATCAGCATTGTTTCAGGTTTTAAAGAATACATGCAATGTCAGTATACTGAATGATTTTTACATGCTTCATTAAGAGGCATCAAAGAACTGTAAAAATGACCTGACCTATTCAGAAAACCCACACATTTTTATACAATCAACCATGACTATCTATATTTTATGCAAAATGACAGCATATTGTATTCAATACTGACTTGTAATCAAAGAAATTTCAAGAAACTCTCTGCTTTTAATTTTTAAAAACTACCAAGAGTATCCTGAACTATAGATTGTATGTTAACCTGCTCTATCTCAAAATAAATACTACAATCATTTGTTTTCCAGTCTTCTACTTTTCCAAAGCTAGACTTCAAGTAGTAAATGGCCACCCATCTTCTGAAAGGGAGATTCAAATATTCTTAAAATAGTAAATAAATGTATCTTTTAAAATTATTGTCCTTAAATTTGGAAAACCTGTTTATAGTATAGAAGATACAGTAATTGACAAAAATTAAGAGAATATATACAGAAAATCAAACTTTGTATACAACCTAAAACAACAGCATAAACAATCATATACTGAAAAAGTTTAATAAAATTAGTTTGATTGTATCAAAGATTACATCACTTTCTGGGGAACTAAATCACTCACAGTATTTGTTCTTACCAATCAGCTGTTGTTCAACTGAATTATTTTTAAAAAGCAGTAAACCAGGCCTTCATAAAAGATTAACTAAAAAAAACCAGAAGTCGTGAATAGGAGCTTAAGCAGTCACAAATAAACCAGAGTTGATGTTAATTCCTGTACGAGTCAGTACTGCAATCCAACAAACCCATCAAAAGGGAAATGACTGTCATAACTATAAAAATTTAAGAAGAGTGAAATTCATCACAAATAAACTGTGCTAAGGCATAAGGCATTGACTAGTTCATGGATCAAATTACTTTTAGAAACAGTTAAGGATCAGTGTGTCCCATGAATGGTTCAGTAGGAAACACACCCAGAAGATGACGAAAGACACTACTATCATTTACCACAAGCCCCAAAGCATGTATCCGTATCATAAAGTAACTCTTCAGAGTACTTAAATACTACACAATGACTCTTCTGTTCTAAAAGCGCTGTCTATATCAGAATGTTTCAGGAACCTTCAACAGCCAACTTGCATTTACTATTTTTCATAATAAATAGCAAACTGACTCCAACAGTGTCACTCCCATCCATTCCCTTCTTCCCAACACAGTACAATCCTCACACATTGATGTTTTCTCTGAAAGACAGCTGTGAATATGAATGTCATAAACAGTAGAAATGAACAGTGAAATATAAAATTGAGAAATAAACAAATGGTCCAATACATTACTATAATCCCACTCTGCACCCTCTATGGAGTGTTTTACTTGCAACTGGAGGAAATGCAAAGAATTTTAGGAACACATGAGTTGCTAAGTTTCAGTGTGACCAATCACACCGGGCTTGAGAAGCATCCAAATTTATAGTTCGTTCAGTTGTGCAACAAGAGTTCATTAATAAGTTAACATGGCATCATCTAATTGTTAAAAAATTAAAATTTTGACAGATGTATTGCTGGTGTCAAATAACATTACATTTGCTTAATCATCTCAAAACATTCCAGAAAAAAAAACAAAAAAAAAAAAACAAACAAAACCTTTATTAGGAATGTGGATTCTACAATCAATTGCTGGTATTTTTAGACAGGAGTTTCACCAAGATTGCATTTTCCTAATGGACTAAATGTATATACATTCATCTCATCCATGAATACTCAAGCAAGGTATACCAACAAGAAACATGATTTTAAAAAGCCCACAAATCTGGCTGATGTAGCTTCTGGCAGTATCAACACCACTTATTCATATTAACATTCCTATTATCAAGTATTTCGCATGGTAAAGTAGCCTGCTCCGATCACTGAAGGAATAACATCTGTGAGTGAATGTGAATTTTATAGCAGCAACAACCAACAGTGTTAAGAGTATTCAGAAATTTAGTCAGCCGGGTATTTCATAGGGATGCTGATTTGCAGTGGACATTTTAAAATGTTCATTGTTCATGAGCCACAGCCCTGAACTAGAGAAAAATTCAACAATGCTTTTAGTCCTTAATAATAAATACATGTGATAGAAAATACTAATGTCATTTAGTGACTGAGAAACGGGTCAGGAAAAGTTAGTATTTTAGTCCAGCATTTCAAACATTTAACTCGTGTACTTTGATCTTGGTTTCTATTAAAGCACACCTCCATACCATACCACACACACACACACACACACACACACACACACACATTCTATTAGAAAAACAAAACAACTCATGTCCGCTTAATGTAAGAAATCCAGGCAATGTGGCTCATAGAAAAATAACAATTATATGTTTCGAGAAATGTTCGTCATTGAACTAGTTAAAACCCTAGATGTTGGCAATGAAGCTAAAATGGGAACCACTAATGCATGACCCAATGACCATATTTAATTTTTAATCTTTTCAAAAATAAGGTAAGACCTTCTTTCAGCTCATAACAAACAGATAATACTGAGGTTTTGAAAATACATATTACCCAGTTTTGTGCTTTTGCAAAACTGTTAAGAACTGTACCCACTCTGTTAAACAATCATCTAAATTCAGTCGACCGCCCACTCAACAAAGGCTGCTAATTGTTACATGGCACAGACCACTAGAAGTAGGTGCTGGGGGTAAACGTACAAGAGACTTAAACTCTTAGGATTCCGAGAGTTGCGTATGCTCTCAACAGCGCAATTTAATTAAAGGGGGTGTTGAGAGGAGACGGTTCTCAACTCCAGGTGTTTGGACAAAGTTGTCTCTTTTTTGGATACCTTGTTCTATACTTCCGCTTCGAACCGGCACCTGTGGGAGCTGTCTTCCGCGGCGACTGCCGAAGGATGTGTCAGCTGGAGGAGACTGGGTTGGGCTTCCTTGTCGGTGCGTTCTGTAGGCAAACAGCAAAGGGAGGGTGAAATTCCAATAGATAAAATAAAATAAAAATGCCACTTCCAGTCACTACCAAAATAGTCATAAAACAACTAAATGGATTCTTAGAAGTGAAATCAGGTACCTTAAATGACACCCAGAAAAGGAACAGTATAGTTGAAGGGGGCAGGTCAGGGCCTGCCCTACACATTCTGCATGGTGAATTCTTGAATTAAGCAGAATGGGACTCACTTTCTCCTAACTTTTTATGAGGCTGTGCTTTCTTAAAGACTTTTATTTTGGGGTAGTATTATGACAGAACTGACCGCAGCCTCTGCATGTTAAAGTACCAAAAAAAAAAAAAAAAAAAAAAAAAAATGTTCCGAAGGCATGTTGCCTCCTACTAAACTAGTGCATACTTGAGAGGCATTTGGAATAATGAGTTCTTGGTGCACAGCCTGACACTAGTTACCAATTGGTTGTGCATTCTTTTAAAATTGAAACAAACAGCAAACCTTGAAATGATTTTTAAACACCCCTGGACGCATGCTACATGGTATTCCAACGGGAGGATTAATATCGGAAATGAGAATGTGGAGAAGCATGCAGGTATACTTCATTCTCACCCAGATAAAGCTGACCCCCATCTGCTGGTGTTCAAAAACTTTGTAACGAAAGAAATTTTAAACACTACGAGATTTTATGAATACATATAAAAGGTTATCTTTAGAATCCTCCTTTATTTTAATAAACAAATACATACATTAATGCTGAGTCAGCTCGTCATAAAACATTTCATGTAATAAAGTAGGTATGATATGCCACACACAGATGAAAGGGACAGCACACAGCCAGATTCAGTTTTCGATGGTAGCTAACCGGCAGGAAGTAGAGAATACGGCCAGCACAGTGAGTAGATGCGAGTGGTGGAGAATATGGGAGTAGATCAAGTGCCACAAAGCAAAGGTTAAAAACTATGGTGTCAAAATGAGTGAATGCTTCGAGTGCGCAGGAAAGAACAACACCACACCAACACCCGGCAGCGGGACACGAAGGCTGGGCTGGACACTGAATAGCAACCTTGTCAGAAGCGGAGAAGGTGGCGCCGACCCTCCTGGGGCAAGGTGGTGCATAGAACACAGGGTTCTGACACTAGAGTGCTCGCTCGACCGTGAGCGAGTGGGATGCTTTCCCCTAATGACCGGTTGATCGGTTGCTCTTGGGATTGCGTATCCCCTTCTAGAAAGGCATGATGGGAGAACCCTAAAACATTAGTGCCAAAAAAGATCTTCAGTCAGCAGGTTTCATTAACTTAAGACCAACACATTTATCCAAGGAAAACCAGGATACTCTTAAAGTGCAAGAGGAACACTTGCCCGAAACTTATTGAGATGGAAATGTCACTGTCAACCATTCACATGTATGTCACATTATAAAGGACCAACCTAGGGTCCCCTCATATAATCAAATTCTTATGGACCAAAGTCCTCAGTCCAGAGTCAAAGACCTCAGTCTTTTGTTGGGTCATTGATCCGTGTGTCCAGTGTGCCAATCACGTAGAGCAGAAGGTAAGAACACAACAAAGATTTGATGATTGAATGAGTGTGCGCTGTGACAATGATTAACACCATAGTATTCCATAAGAATGTGAACTGGAAATGTGTGTACACGTTTATAATGTTCATAGTTCTATAGTGCAAGTCTATGGTAAACAGAAAGCCAACAGGGCATGCCTCCTCAGCTTAGTCTAAGACTAAGCAATAAAAACAGAGCTTAAACAATATTTTATTGACTTATACAACTAAGCACAGGCGGCTAAGGTGTGTGTAAAATGGGTATCTGAAATGTATTTGTGAATGCACTGGTAGTTATCTTGATATGGTATTCAACATCATTATGAAGCAATTTTCTGAATTAAGTTCTAAGAATTAAAATGGAATCACAGACATGCGTTTGCTCCTTGCATTGTTTTAGTATTATTTTGCTAAGTGATGTTATTGAAGAAACTGTTGTATATTGACAAGTGTATTAAACACTTCATCCGTATAGACGGCAATAATGAAAACTGTGTTTATCGTCTCTGAGTATGAGGACAGTACATACTAGTTACCCAAAATATATTATGAAAACTTTACTCCAGTTTTATAGAGCTTAATATTCCTTCTTTTAAGTAAAGAATTTCTCATGACAAGACTGATCTTTGCTTCAAGCTATGTCTTCTATTTCAGAGCAATAAAGAAGGAAATATCAGTTTTCAGAGAACAAGAGGGTGCAGCTTACATCTGTAATAATGGTGCATTTTATCCTGTTTGGTTGTGGATTAAGGATTTATTAGATACCGATTCATGTCCTGAAACCGCACCTATCATTGCTACTTCTAACAGATAAAGAAACTGATGATATTCTACTTATTCACATAGTTCATCTGTTCTGAATTGACTTTCACATTAACTCAACTATCTAAATCTTGCCGAGAGGGGAAGATTTTGTATGAACATATTATTTCCAACACTAAACAAAGTTTTATCTATTCCTCTTTTTAAGCCATTATTAAAAGAATCATATTGTCCAAAATAGATGTTTTTCATTGTGGCTTAAAAATTAAATTGTATAGTTGTCACATTAGTAAAAGAATATCTCTTGGAAACTGCAAACTCACTAAAATCTTACTTTATTACTTGATGATATTTCTAAGCACCTAAGAAAAACTCAAGCATGTCCTTAGACAAGAATAATTTTGGTGGACTTTATGTTTTATCCCATAATATGGAAAATGTTATGACAACCATTTTCAGAAGGATATGAATGGATTCCAGATGAATATTCTAGTGTTCTAGATCAACAACGTGTGACTTGTGTGTGAGCTGGAGAAAGGCTGGCAGACCCTGAAAAGACTCACGGGATTCCAACTCAAACATTTTGCACAAGACCTATTTTATTTTTTTCCTTTACATAAAATAATTGTTCATGTGTCCCAATGACAAAAAGGTTCTTGCTACAAGTCAATCTATGGCATGCAGACCAGAGGAGAAATAAAGCTACTTTGATTGAGCAAGAGAGAAGAAATATGGTCACAAACTTGAGTTCCAAGAGAATGAACTGGAAAAGAGGTGGCCAGAGTGCTGCAGAGGAGAGGGAATGGATTAAGTTTGTTTAGTCAAATGGAAAGGAGAACTGATCAAGAGGTCAAGGTACAACAGTGTAGAGTTGAGAGCATCAAGGCTGTTGGGCCTTGATAATTTTCACAAAAATGGGGTATACTAAAAAGAAAAGATATAAAAAGAGTGGGAGAAAATTAAATATGTATGGCAGAAAATGGAGGTAACTTTTAAGAACTAATAATATAAATAATAATATCTTTAATGTTAGTGTAGGGACATCTATATGATAGGCTCTGAGTGTGTGCCTGTGCATTTACAAGGATTCATATGTGTGCATATCTGTGATATTTTGTGACAAACACATTTTGAACTCTAACTACTATTATTTTATAAGCAAAATATTGAAGCTCATTCAGTAATTTGCAAAAAGACAAGAGAAAACTGTTAACGCTAGGATTCACACAGGTTTGCTGAGGACCAACTTGTCCTTCTTTTGTGAAGGTTGACAAATGCGTGTGCAATTGATTCTTTACTTTTGTGCTGTCTACTTGAACCTGGCATAAAAGAGGGACATAGATGGAGTAGAGGGACTCGTGACGTAATTACTGGAACAGGACTTGTTATTATACCATGGGACAAAAAAGGTTAAAAAAAAAGAATTTCTAACAAAATGTACACCTAACACTTGAGTGATTTAGTATGATTTAAAGGAATCATGATCTGAGAGTTTGCAATATAAAAAGTTTGTAAAATGGCATTTAATGAGCTTGCTCTGTGTCCTCTTTCATGAGTATGCACATATATGTATACAGTAGCTCACTCACAGTCAGTGTGTATCTAAATATTTAAACCTGGGTTTAATCACATCCTTATCTTTGTACACCTTACTGTCCAGTGTAAAGTTGGACATAAACATAGTTCACCTCAAAACCTTTGCTATTTAGCCAGACATTTCTATTTTCACAAAAAGTCACAGCTGGAGCTTAAAACTAAGGTTTAGGGATTTTGTTTTAAATGGTTTGCTAAAGAGGTGAGAGAATACCCAGTATTTAAGTTCGCAATGGTTTATTAAGAGCTAGCCTTTTACAGGCTGCAAAAGCTCCTTCCCATAGATACAAAACACAAGAAAGTGCACCTGTATGCAATTCTGAATAGTATATCAGTAAACATGCAGCAGTCAGAATTCAGAATAAGGTACCACAGAAAGAAAGGCACAGGAAGGAGATGCAGAAATGATGGGAGTTGTTCACAGCTGAACCCACACGGAGGTGAAAAGAGAGACTTTGTTCAAGAGGAGTTTGCTTTGGCTCCTTTTCTTGTTTGCTCGTTTTGTCATATTGTGACCATGGGGAGGAACTAGGAGGAATAGGCAAGGGGACCTTAACCAGAATATATTGTATAAAAACCAGTCTAATCTATTAGATAAAACAAAACAAAAAGTGAGAGAGAGAGAGAGAGAGAGAGAGAGAGAGAGAGAGAGAGAGAGAGAACACTAACGGGTCATTGTACATTTCAAAACATTATCTTATTAGGCTGTTGCACCCAATGAGAGTCAAGGGTCAATTTTCAATTTGGGATACTGCCAAGTGATAGAGTATTTGCCAAACAACTGCATGGCCTTGGGTTTCATCCCAAGTAGAAGGAAGGAAGGAAGGGAGGGAGGGAGGGAGGGAGGGAGGGAGGGAGGGAGGAAGGAAAGAAGAAGGGAAGGGGAGAGAGTAAAGGGGGAAGAAAGGGGGAAGGTGGAGAGAAGGAACCAATGTGCAAAGTCTTCACGTGTGGACTAATTCATCTTAGTGACAGAGTTGTCCTCCTGTCCAGCTCAACTCGGAGCTCCTGCAGAAACTACAGATTGTGACTTAGAATGTAAGAGTCAACTGTCTTGTAACCGGCATTCAACAATCTGCTTGGAAATTAGTCATGTAGCTTAGATTCCAGTAAAATCAAGAAGATACCTTACTTATCGACAAACAAAACCGCTCATTATAAAAAGCTAATGTTTTCAGCTGAGCCAATAAATGCACCAATGAGACCAGTATGCTTACACTGCTAGTAGCTGACTGGTAGGATTCCATGGTTTCGTTCTCCCTCACAGTACAATGACTATTGTACTTTGCTTCCTCTCTTCAACTTTTCAAACCTTCCTAAATGCTGGTTCTTTTGTAAAGTATGCTCTCTAAAGGATCAATATCTCTGTGGATCACTAGATTCTAGCTGTGTTCCCTATCTCCAGTTTAAGCAACCTTTGACCTCTCTTCTCCTATTATTTAGATTTTGACGTGGTAATTTTTTTTTTTTTTAAATTTTGGAAATGCTGATCACTACTTTCTCACTTAGACTAGAACTCCAAGTGGCACATGTTTATAACCCGAATGAGTACTCAACTCTACAGGCGCTGTCTTGCTCAAGCCTTCTGAAATAGCCCTGCTGGAGTTTTTCATCTATTCTTGGATATTTTCATGCATTTGCCAGTTCTCAAAGGGATCTATAATTCCAAAACTCAAAATCAATTTTCCAGTTCCTTGGTTTAAGGATTATGAGTATTTCACAAACAAACTAAGCATCTTTGGCCTGTTAACATGGCATGGTCATGTCAGACTTCACCTCTTAAGAAAAACCTTTCCAGTTCAATTTTAGCTTCCCTTTCTTTGCATCCTGATTTACATTCTCTATTCAAAAATAGGCACTTAAACTGAAAATAAGTTTTCACATTTTTAGATTATTTTCCCATTCTCTACATAATCTAGTTTTATCTATTGATTTGCTTCAGTAAGGCTGCTCTGTTGTTTATTTTCAAATTCCAACATTCCCTGCTTTACACCTCTGCTTTTAATCTACCTGCAATACATATGTTATTCCACTAATCCATCTGTGCTTCCATTCATGCTTTTAAGGATTATCAAACAAATGGACACATTTCCATTTATTTATAGTACTATGGCTCTCGTGGTGTTTCTGTAGATGTGTCAAAAGAATTGTCCATATGCTGTGCTTAGAAGTACTTAACAACTGTGAAATACAAGAACTGCAAACCACCAGCCATTCCTTAGATTTTGTTTTACATAAACACAGCAAATAAGTACATCTATAAAAATCAAGAATTTTTAGATCAAACCTTTGTAGAAAATAAGACTTTTAAAAAAATACAATACTTTTCAAACATTTAACACACACTCAAATTATTTACACTTTCCCAGTTATGATTTGCTGGAACCATTTTTTTCCAAGGCAGGGTTTCTCTGTATAGCCCTGGCTGTCCTGGAACTCACTCTGTAGACCAGGCTGGCCTCGTACTCAGAAATCCACCTGCCTCTGCCTCCCGAGTGCTGGGATTAAAGGCGTGCGTGCGCCACCACTATCTGGCTGCTGGAACGATTTAATGTTATTTGAGAAACAAAACAACAAGGTTCTAGCACATCTATGAGAATGAGTATGTGTTTAATCCTCAACAGAAAAGAGATTGCCTATGGGGAGGAGGGAATGCTAGCATGTTTATTAACACCCACTACTTAAGAGCAGACTACACAAGGATTATTTCATGCTCTCAGTGACTTTTCTCACACAGTAGTTTGCTTCATTTCAAAGATACTTCAACCATCACAATTTGAGTCTGTGAGCTGGAATTGATAAAGGAGAGGCAGGGCACACCCGAATCTATGTCAAAGAAGATGGCAGCACTGTACGACATCAAGCCTACCTGTCTGCATCAGAGGCTGTGCCTTTCCTAGACTGTTTTTGGATGCTAGATCTTTCAGACTTTCTGGAGTGCCTGTGGGGATGAAATGTTAAAGAAATACAAAATAGATGATGAATAAAGCTACATTCACATCAAATAACGAAAAAAAAAAATAAAGCAGACATGAACAATGGCAGCTAGTTTACCCAAATGGTTTTGTCAGTCAATACTTTCACAATTAAAAATTATACATACATAGAAATCAAAATGAATGCTGAATGGAAGACATGAGTGGCTTACAGGAGATGAGAGATGCTGGCATGGCATTAGCTTAAACATGTACATCTATAGCAGTGATCTGGCATGGACCCTTTCTCAGCAACTTTATTTGCCACTGAATTAAAAGAAATGGTGAAAGCTAGGATGAACAGTGGTGCATGATTTAGGTGCTGAAGGACCACCCAGGGCTTAATTGACAATTTATCTTGCAGCTGAACTCTGTGCTCTAGAGTATTTTTGTTTTCTATCACACGCATATGAAGGGGGAGGGGGAGAAAGATGTTGACAGAAGTAAAAACATTTAAGCCAACCATGAGAATTGTGTTTATGGATAGTAAAGATGCCTAGGTAAAGAACAGGAAATTCAAAAGCTAACCCCACCTGATATAACAGAGAATAAAGCCTGTAATTTTACTTTTAAAAAGTACACATAACACTCAACGCCTGGAAATTCAGATGTCATTTCCTCCTAAAATCAATGTACATAGACTGAGAGAATGTGAGAGAGATAACATTTAATGTTCCTTCCATATACTTATTTAGCCTAAAATGTATGAAATATAATGTGAAAAATTATTATTATGGGTAGGTATTTATAATGTATATGGGTATATAAACTTGGGACAGCTATGTATATAAGGTATATAACAAAAGTTGTGTACATACATATAAGATACACATATATCTAAATGGTTATTACAGTTGTGAATAAGTCAAATATCATTTCACATAGTTACTCATAGTGGTACCAACTGGAAACAAATAATTTGTCATGGCCTCCCAATACATACAAGTCAAAATCATAAGAATATTTATTTTGGTGTTATTATTCAATCGTTACATTTTACACGTATTATACTGTCTATAGCCCTTCCTTTGTTAAGGCATGTATCTGTTCTTACTTAGATTGCAGGCATCCTAGTTAAGTGCCTCTTGGACACAAGACACACACAGTAAAGCACCAAGTGTGCACTTTCTACTTCTGCCAACTCACACCATTTTGCTTCATTAATACAGGTGTGAGTTCTTTAGCTGGAAGAATATACAAGGCGTGCCTAAGTCCATGGGAAACAGTTTTCATAGCGGCTAGGAATTAATGCTTGTTTCTGAAACAGAGGAAATCCTGGAAGCCACAGCACAGAAGGAGATGAGGTGGAGAAGGGAGAAGCCAGGTAAAGAAGATGGAAGGGCAGGAAGTGAAAGAAACAATTATGTGTAACTTATGGACAGTTTGTGTGTGGTCTGAACAGTGGTCAGGACAACTGTGGTCTGAACAGTGGTCAGGACAACTTCTCAAGGGCCAGAGAATCATTTTCTCCTCTTCTAGGGAGGGAAACCTGAGGAGTGAGTTTCACCTGTGTTTCTGCTCACCACATCTTTCACCCACCTGACATACTTGTGCAGTATCTTTATGTGGGAGGCAACCATATGTCTGGACTATTAACAAACTGACATTGTTACTAGTGAAAGGTGAAAACGGAACAGTAAAAGGAGTTTGTTGCAGCTACATTGTATAGCATGGGGCAAGGTGATGAACAACAACACAGAGAAGTAAAATGAGTGAGGGTGAGTGTAAATTCCGGTAGATTAAGTACTGGAAGAAAGTATAAATTGTAGCTGTATTTAGGTGATTCAGGAAAGGAAGATTGAGATGGTGACATTTTACCAAAGGACTAAGTGGTGTGCATGTGTGTGTGTGTGTGTGTGTGTGTGTGTGTGTGCATGTGTTCATGTGCATCTGTGCCTTATGTGAAAGTTGCTATTGTTTAAGGCAGGTAAGAACCTGGTTACCTCAAGGATGAGCAAAGCAACCATCATATCAGGGTTTGAAACTGATTTGTAAGATGGGAAGACAGGATAAGGATGGAGGACATAGTAAAACAAGGTCCACACAGCTCCTTCCTTTCTTGGTTTTAATCTTTTCTGTTAAGGAGACTTCTTTTTCTCTTTAAAGGGCATTATAAATTTTGTGAAAGATTCTTCTAATGACACCTACGAGGATATGTGTTTGTAATTCTTGAAAATACTTGATATATCCTCAAATAAAGCAAAAATGATACATATTTAATAGCCAAAACTGAATGTACAGAAAGAACAGAAATACATGTCCTAATGATTTTTTCTGTTCTATATTCAAAGCTATGGATACATTGTATATATAAATTATGCTTGTCTTTGATATAAGTACAGGATTAAGATGGGGAAAATAGAAAGGTTAAATAGAGTAACCCATCTATATTCATATAATATGCAATCAAAATTACTGATCAGATGATCACAAAATAGGGCACAGGGAGAAATACTCTGTGATGTACATCAATCACCTTAAGGTTCTACTGTCAGGATCTAGGTCTAGTTGGGATACCACTGTAACATTACTCATTCAAAATGTGCTTAGTTCTGATGAATATTTTGTTTGAAAACTGTTGCTACAATGACAACTTTTTAAATGATTAATTGTAGCAAAAATATGGGGTCAGACTTAGGTGGTCACTTACAGTTTGGTAGAAGGGGAAAGTGATCAATGTTACTAGATTATACTTTGATAGATCAAGGAGTAGGTTATATTTTAATGAGAGTGGAGACAGATGATAATATACTCTACCTGAGATCAAGATGAGAGACAGGAGAAATTCATTATAGAAATAATGTTAGGGGACCAATATGATAACCTTACAAAATATGACACAATACCCATAGCATACATATGATGCTTATGCCTTCATATATTACTTAAAATTATAAAATGTATTTTATTTTAGTAGAATCTGACAGTCAAAATTTACACTGAGAGAAAAGATATAACTGAGAATGTGAACTTTTCTTTTATACCAAATACATATAAAAATTTGATTGTATTATTTTCTGGACTTCTGTAAAACAGAAAATTCCACAAAAAAAGCATGAGTTCTGCTTTATTAGCACTTTATGCAGAAGGAAGTGTCAGTTGTTTTATGGTACCAGCTTATGCTTTACCATAACGGGGCAACGTGGCTCAGGCTCGGTCTCAGAGTCGTGTAGAACCTGAGAGCTCAGCTATTCCCTTGATAACTAGCTAAGTTTGCAAACGGAAACAATGCTAGAGAATTCAAAGATACTTTGCTCATGTTCCACAGTGCTTACATATCTGGCACAACCATCATTTTCTCATGCATTTAGGCTCTACAAAAGTTCTAGGAATTTTTGTCAGTATTTTATTGTTCCTACTGTTTCCATGGCTCAAAAATGAAAATATTTAAAGAGCACATTTGTCTAATTGGCTCTTATTATTACTCAGAAATATAAAAATCCTATAATCATATGGTAGACATTAAGTTACTTATAAGCTTTAATGGCATAGCCAAATGTAAAATGCATGCTTATTTTATTAGTTACTTGAAGCAAATGCTATAACTAAAAAACTAAGGCTATCTGTAATCAAAGTTGTTTTTTAAAATTCCATTTATGTACTATTTTTATTTATATTTATTTTAGCATCTGCATTTTAATCAATAATGAAAATAGGAAATAATTCCCCAACAACATTGGTAAGCAAATATTTTCCGAAGACATCACAAAACTATTATATGTATCTCTCTATATAATTCCATTTAGTATGAATTATGACACTTGTAACATTATTTAATAATAATATTTGCTAGGAATTTGACATAACATAGTATGTTTTGGTTAGGGGGGAAGGTAAGTCAAATTTTCTGAGTATTTTCATTATATAGGACAGTGATGGCATAAGCATGAATCTCTGTGTGTTCAGGATGGTCATTTTGTCTGTGGCTTTCTATGGTTGTGTTGTCTTAAAGTGGAAGGCCTACCTGTACCCTCTTAATTCCTTACAAGTTTGGGAAGATACAAGAAATTCATGAGAAATTACTAATGGACACACATGCATGTAACTAAGATTCCTTCACCTTATATAGTGCTGATTTCATCTGGGCACAAAATATCTGAGTGTGCGATACCCCTTGTTACCTTTTAGATTGACACAGCCAAGTAGGTAGAGACTAAAGAACACTTCATTGGTAAGTGGTTGTACAATAACTCTGCCTGCGCATGACAACTGGTAAGTGTCGTGTAAATCAAAATGATTTATTGAGTACATCAAAATAGTCAACAGAGAAGATAATTCTAAATCAAAATGAGTCACTTGATCTAATCATGCAAGTCACCTTGCAGACAAGTTCAAGGCGTAGAAAAAGAAGAAAATCCGGTTGTTTGTAAAATAGGCAAGAGCTGGCCCCGCTCAACAACTCAACTGGCAGCAAGCCCAAGCAGGTGCAGTATTATTCGATTAAATATAAGAAAATGGTGATTTTCATCAAATGATTTCAGTCCATTCAAAGTAACAAGCAAACCAATGTAAAATATTCCAATGTTTATATAGGAGGTAGTAACTTTGTATCTTAAAATAACATTTTCTTCAGTACAGTATCACAAAAACGAAAAGATGAGCTAGATCATCGTAACACTTGGCATTATCACATCATAGTAAATGGGTAATTAAGCCAGGAGAATCAAACCCAGAGCCTGGGGACATTTTACAGTGCTTTTCTTCCAAGTAGCTATTCACTTATTTGCAAGGTTTTGCCTGCTTTTAGATGCAAGATTACAGGTGCACTATGTTTTATAGAATTATCGGCTCAAAATTTTACAAATTACTTAATGTATTTTAAATATTTACTGTTAAATTATATTCAATATTCATATGTAAATATGCATACTAAAATAACAGTGCGGACAACCGCTCTCTCATTTGAATGATATTTAAATTATATTTTTAATAAAACTCCTAAGATATTTTCACAGTTTTAAAGTCAGAAATATTCCCTAAGGGTCCAAACTAGCTTTTTTTTTTTTTTTTTTAGAATTTTAATTTTAAGTATCTTATGAATTCTAGAAGAAATTTTAGACCGCAATAAACATGCTTTCATGTTGAATCTGAATAAGTGTTTGGTACTACCTGAGAAGCCATGAAGAATGTCAGTTGTTGACACTGAATCAGACAGACATGGTTCATTAAAAGTTACATGAATGTGTGTCCACACATAGGTGTCTATGTACACATTGTGCTGTGGGAATTTAAAAGGAGAAGAAATGCCTTATGACCATAATACAGCATCTAGTCCCAACTGTATACGTCATTACAGAATTCAGGATATCTATGACTGCCAGTGTTAACATTCAACTATCTTCATGGCTACATTATTCATTTTATTCAAATCTAATGTTACACTCATTTCTTTTTGATACTGGTATGAACTTCAAAACAGTTAAGTTCAAGTGAGGCAGCTTAAGGAAAGCTCCTGTGAGGTAGCATGTTCTTATTAAGCTCAGTCAGGATGTTGACCTACATGCTTACACAGTGCTAGGTGAGAGTAACACCTCTCATTTTCATGGCCACAAATTACTTTTACAGCTGAATAAAAGTTTATTAAAAACTGCTTTCTATTTTACATAGCAATAAATTAGAATTTAGCCATCTGAAATGTATTTAAGGTTAAATATAGGGCCTGTTCACGAATACATTGTTGCAGTGAAGCAAAATCCAGGTTAAATTTTGTTGTTCATTTTGGTTCCAAACATCTATCTCGCAGTTACCTATAGAAAAATTAGGGAATTTATATAATTGATTCATATGTTGTTAATTGAATGTAGTGAAATTATATGTATGCTGAGTTGAGCTGTTATTTTTCTGTGTTCTGCTTAATAAACACCAACTCAAGCACATTTATATTCATCATAATTTGAGTAATGTCCAATCATTACTTTAGATTAAATTACGGTTGTGTTTTGGCATATATTCAGAGAGTTGTCTTCTAAATGGAGATTTTCAATTACTTCATGGCCAGCACCTTGTTTGTCTTAATCACTGTCCTGAGCTCACCCATCAGAAGACAGTGCACATGAGGCACAGAAGTTCTTGAACGAGTGAACAGCAATGCAGATCTATGGCTTGCAAGTTATATCTAAAATTAAGTTAAATTTTTATTTCAAATGACCTTGCTCACATGTAGACTAGAAACTCTGTCAATTCTTCCAGTTCCATAAACTCAACTCTACAAATGTAGCAGTAGCATAGGGAATAATTTTCACTTCTACATACATAAATTCAAATCATATTAGAAGGTAAATGTTTTACGATTCAACATGAGAAAACAAAATGAATCTTTTATAAAATGACAGTCTATATTCTTTCTCATCACTGTTAAATGATATGAATTCATTCTATGCAATTTATTCTACTTAACAAACTGTGCAGATATCCTGATTTTACACATATACCAATAGTAAACATTACCACTTTGATAAAGCTATAATTTCTAAGTGACATACAAACATAATTGATGAAAAAGAATGTCTATGCTATATATGTATAACTATGTCTTTTGCCTAATTAGAGACTGAATTATATCATGTCTAATAAATATTACATATGTGTTCACTGAATTTCAGTGGAAGTGAAATGTTCACACATCCCAAAACTTCTGTGACCATTCATTAAAAATACTCAATATCAAAGCTATATGTGTATGTGTGTATGTATGTGTGTGTGTGTATTTAATATTTAACTTTAAACATCACAAAATAAAAGAATGGCAAGCTGAGAGCTGTAACAATGGAAGGCACACACTGTGACACCTTTACAGATCAACATGAAGTGGATTCAATGCAGAGATGTTTTGCTTTTAAAATGTACCTTGTTGACTGACCCTAGCTTTTGACAATAATCTAAACACAATACATAAAGTACAAGAACCAGAGTCCTACTTCACTTCAGGCTTGAAATCCAACCCAAACTTTACAGTTCTTTCTCAGTAAGTTTATACAGTAGCACGACAAAATAGCTGAGATTAAATGATTAAACAATATAATCAAGAATAAATTCCATGGCATATTTTTAATATACTCTGGTGTGGCTAAAAATTTCTACTTATCCCTATGCAGACAAAAGTGATCCATAAATGTTTCTAAAAATTAAAAATACTGGAAACAGAGACACATCAAAACATGTCCCTTCACTGGATCTTGACTCTGTATTTCAAATTAGCCATTTCCTATGCCTTTTTTGCTTCCATAAATGTTTTGAGGTCATCTCTCAGACTTGTATGCAATCGCTGGAGGGATCACATGTCTGGCTCTGGCTCTCAAATGGAAGCATGTCACCACCAACACCCCCTCAGTTACTTAATTTTGTAGGTATGAGCCTCTAAAGCCACTTGTCTGTGAGGAGGTGACTAGTACCTGTCATTCTCCGGAGATGCATGCTGGATTTGAATCCTGGGGCTAGCAGGTCGCCTCCTATCTAGGGAGGGGGACCATCTACCCCTGTTTGCCCAGTGAACAAGACAGGAAAAAAACAGGACATTTAGTAACTCTTAAAATAAAATAATATACGGAACAGTAGGACTGGAATAATGCCCCCGAAAGTCAAATTATTTGTTCTATAATTTAATCGTAGACAAATTTAGATGTGATGATAATATGTCTATTGAGTGTTTCATTTTCAGAAATATGCCTATGTATCTACATATCTATATAAACATAAACATGAATGTGGTTAAGTCTGGAAAAGTGCACACTTAAAGACAACTCTTATGTCACTCAGTGTAGAAACAATGACATGAAAAAATAATTCATAAAGCAGTTACCAATGATGTCTTAAAAAGTTTTCTTACAGAAAACCAAAGCCCAATTACTAAAAATTAAAGCAGGAAAGAAAGATAAAAGAAAATTAAAAATTCTGCTAATATGCAATCACAAATGTGTCTCCCAGCTCATTGCGCAGTCTGCCTTTTATTTCAGGATTTATAATAATATCTTCTGAGTAATACATGAGCAAAAACTTTGTTATGATGAAACCATTTTAGGGTTCAGATTGTGTATATCAACAATCACTTTTTAAAATCTAGTTGAATAATGAAAGGAAATCAAGCAGCTGAAATAAAGGTCATGCTTAGACATTTCATATACTAAGTCTGATTTCAATATTGAAGCCAGGACATTTGTCTAGATATTGGCTTCCTCACATGCATTAGGGACTAATTTGAAAGATTTTATAACTATGGAATAAACGTGAAGGTAGCAGTTTGATTTTTAAAAACTACTCCATCCTTTCCATTAAACTTGCCTTTTTTTATTTATTTGATACTCTGAACACAAGAAGCAAAGCTCTCAGTGTGTAACTGGGATATCTGAGACTTACAGACACTGAGAACAGAGAGCCTCCCAGAAGTCTTCTTTCACAAGACTTGGACAGACTCAGCCTTATTCAACTGTTCTTTGCAGACACAAAATAACAAGATGTGAATTGAAGAAAAAAAAATGTGTCATTTATTCTTGAACTTGGAAAGTGATTATTATGTATAATACATTGAACTAATTCAATTTATGTAATCATTTTGTTGTTGAACAAGACTGGTCAGTTCCATCTGAATTTGTGTTTAACCTATTTAACTAAGAAAATTTTCTGCAAATTCCTGAAGATCTCCAGTTTTTGCTTTTTTGTTTTTGTTTTTTGTCTCTGCTAGACAGATCCTTTGATACATTAACTTACACAGGAATCATTGGAGTTGGAGTTTGGGTTTATATACTTAGACACACTTATTTTGCCTTGTGTGACAAGGAAACTATCCATTTGCATGCAGTATATGAGACCTTTAGAACAAGCTGGGTTTCAGGGCATTCCCTGTTGTTTGGAATTTCCAAGTAATGGAAATTTACCCTT
Organism: Rhynchomys soricoides; assembly: GCA_019843965.1. Taxonomy (NCBI): domain Eukaryota; kingdom Metazoa; phylum Chordata; class Mammalia; order Rodentia; family Muridae; genus Rhynchomys; species Rhynchomys soricoides. Next base: position 973,537 of record JADRCH010000031.1, read on the forward strand.
CAGAGGTAGAAGGGTTACATCTATAGATACTAAGTATCCCAGGCAGAGTGTGGCATATAGACCTTCGATTCTTTGGACAGGAGAGAAATGTTTGAAAGTTAGTTCAACTTAATAAAAACAAAGTCATATTTCACCAAAATTCATATTTGAATTATAAATGTTTAACTCTGTGTTCAATTAGTTCCAGGGATGCTCAGCTACTATGTGGAATGATATCACTTTTAGGCAGGAAGAAAGTTTGACGCCCATACCTAACTTGTAGTAAACTTTTGGAATACATATAAAATAAAGTAATTAAATTACACATATTTATTGAATGATACTGACTTATACTCTGGTGCTACTTTGGATTTAAAAAGTGAACATTCCTATTTTCTAACAGTCTATAAGAACCTTCAGAAGATACAGCATATAATTAATCAGATGTCTAAAATCATGGACCTTGTGAGTCCAGGATCAAGGACACCCACATTTGAGGTCTAAATATTTTGTTCAGTTATTTTATACTGATCCACTTTCTTCAACTGTATAATTGACCTACAAAAATTCTGTTACTCAAAGTGTGCATTTCAAGGAGTATAAAAACTGATGTGAAAAAGTTCTTGGTCTACAGAGACTGACTCGTAGCCTGACAGAGTGGCCTCACTGAGCCAACAAAAATATGTGCTACTAAATAATATGATTATGTATTTCCTCATACTATGTTACCTAGAATAAGAGTTCAAGACAGAAGGGATGTTCAAGTGTTGCAGTAACTGCTTTGCTGTGTGTGTGTGTAGGCAAAGCTCTCAGCAGAACCCATCTGGGTGCTTTTAAAATGTTCCTTTCAACTTACTGGCTTTGCTCCATAGATCAACTCAACTAAGCTATTTTAAAGAAAACTGAAGCATGCCTATACCTATAGTATTTCTGCATATACATAGTTGTAACAAAGCATCTGATGTTGGTTTGTAAACCTAAAAATAGGGTTAAACATCTGGGGTAATCTTTTTAGGTTGGTAGGATTACGAATGACTTTGCTTCTAGAGGCAGAATTCCAGTCCTTGTGTTTATTTAGACATAAGAGGAAAGGCGGGACATAAGGAAAAATGGCGTAACAATGACACATGCAGTGGAAAGCTGTGATGGAGAAAGGTGTACATTTATCACAAGCAACTGTGAATGCAAGCTTTCAAGAGGCAGTTTTGAACAAGTCCTTAGCATAACACATGTACTGCTTAAGGCTCAAAGTCCTTCTGAATATGCTGATATGAAGACTCATCACAAAAATTGTGCTTCCCCCAATTATTCAGAATATAGTAAGACAAGTATTAATTTATACCCACATTCTAACCCCAAATAAATATTATGTTCCAATATCACATATTTGTATGTTTTAAATATACTATTACATTTATATGTTTTCTAAATGGGTGCATCTCTTTGTCTCTCCACTATTGCAGAAAATAACCTTTTACACCTTGTCTCCTCAATTCATATGTAGTATGAAATATTTTTCAACTTGTAATTTCAAATCATAGTCTATAGCTGGCAATTTTAGATACCAATTACCAAACTGAACAAAACAAACTTATTCTTCATTTCCTTTTCAGACCAGCTAGTTTAGATTAGCTTCATAGTTTGATAATTACTAGTATACTTTACAAATGTTCTAAACTAACAATGGCAGGACAATCTATTTTTTAAATAAATGTTTTATATTACATTGACATTACATTAAAACCTGGATTCATATTTTCTAATATTTTGTAATAGCACTCAGGAGATATAACATGGAATTAATCAGTAGTATAAGATCTTGGACTTTGTAGTCAAGTGTTCTCAAGTTCCAGGTACAGTCCTGTCTCCTATTTTCTATTACTGATCTAGGAGTCAGTAGGTACAAAAGGTTCGAGGCTTCATGACCAGGTTACCTTATGCATATATGAAATAATGTCCACATAAGGGGATTCCTTAGTGAAACATAAAAGAATTAGACTTCTTCAAGAATTAAATTATTGTTAAGGTATGTTTTTTCTCTAGCAGTAATACAAAGATCAAATTATGTGGCTTGGTGTGTAATTAGCACACAGAATTATATGTACACATCACTTCCATTAGTGTATATCTCTAAGCAGAACATGAAAAAAATTCCTTAATAATCAATAAAGAAAATTATATAGAGATTTAAATCATTCATACCATAAATGTTTTGAAACATTTCTGAGATATTTAAATAGACACGACAGCCAAATGAATTATCTAGCTGTTCAAGTATGTATTCTCATTATGTAAAACCTTCCCAAATTACTTATCATAATCTTGACTTACAGGCATTAAGGTCCATTTTTTTAAACAAAATTATTACATACATTTCACTTCAAAATAAATTTTATGATGATTTAGTTCATGTCAATTTATGGTGCTTGACTTTTTAGTAGAAACGCCCTTCTCCTTGGGACTCATTCAAGAGCCCCCTCCCTTCCAAGTTAAAGGATCAGCCACCAAAGACTTTTTCATTTCTGAATTCTTTCCTAACCAAGCTGGCTTCAAAAAGCAAACAAGCCAGGAAACAAATTTTGACATTTGCCATGAGGTGGGGCCCTCATCTTGTAATGGAAGCATCCTGTGCTTCTGGGAGTTGGTGAATCTCTAGCTTCTCTGCTACCAAACTAAAGCCTAGGGCCACCGATTATAAATGTTTATGGCGAAAGTGTAGAATACCCATGTTTCTCTCTCATTGGATCTAACTTGAATTAAAGAGAATAATGCTGTCTGTAGATAGAGAAAAATAAATATATCTTGTGTTCTCTGACCCCAGAGGTTTATAACACTGTAGAAGCAGGAAGTTCTAGACAAAGATAGTAGTGGCTTAATTAAAACATTACATACAGATTTAGACTTGGTTGTGGTTTTGTTTTTGTTTGCTTTGGGGTTTATTTCTCCCTTTCTTGCTTACTTCCTTATGCCTTTCTTTCCTTCGTTTCTTTTGAAAAAGGGCCCTACTATGTAGTTCCTGGCTGGCCTGGAACTTACTATGTAGACTAGGCTGACCTCAGATTCACAGAGACCTGTCTGCCTCTGCCTCCCAAGCGCTATGATTAAGGTCTAGACCACCACATATGGTCACAGTTAAGTTTTTCAAGAAAAAAATTAATAAATATAGGTGGGTCCAGAAAAGGATCAAGAGCTATGGAATAGTAGTGGGTTTTTACTGCAGAAGTCTTAGATAAATTTGACCAAAACTTTTATAGAATGAAATAATTCTTAAGTTGACAACAAAGCTAAAAGTTTATCTGAATCTTAGTGGAAGATCTGTAAGGTAAGACATAGTACAGATTGCTACAAAAATTATTAAGGAGGGATTGGAAGGAAGGAGCATATAAGTGAAGAAGGAATTCCGTTCAGGTGAAGAGTTTAAGTTGGTGAAATCAGTAGTGTTTACCAACTCACTGAGTTAGGAATTAGAGAAGTATTTGCAAATTACATGGCTAATTATAAATCTTGGTTCTTTTTTATTTTCGGTCTGTTTTGAGAGATAGCCCCATTTTCTATCTCAAACTGGTCTTAGACTGGCTGTGTAGCCTAGGCTGGCTTCAAACTCATCACCCATCAGCTCTGACCCATCAAGAACTTGTTTGAAATGCCTGTACCACTTCACCTAGCAGTTAATATAATCATCGAAGAACTGTTTAGTGTCCAGGACTCAAAGATGAAATAATGCAGGTTAACTGGACATTTTAATGCACTGAGTGTCTAGACATCATTTAGAAACTTTGGTTCAATTCTTTGGAAAGACAATCTGTCTTGGCTAACAACAGGGGAGTGGGTCTTCACAGGCAGCAGAGTCTTTGAAATGAACAAAATTTAAGGGACGACTTGAATAGAAAAAAAAGAGCAGAGCATGGTAAAGATTTTCCATTAACGAATAAGAAAGGCAAAGAAGCCTTCAGAAGGGATTGTGTCTAACAGCCACTTAAGAGAAGCTATTTAGGGAGCAGAGATCCAAGTGACTGGATAGCAGGCACTGAAATAAGGTTTAACAGCAAAAGAGCCAACATAGCCCATGAAGGAACCTTGAGTACAGTAATTACACAAGGTGTGGGGGTTATGCTGTAAAACTGCAAGCAGGAAGTAGAGAACATTTTCATGAGCCTGCCCACCCTCCCATCTCTCTGAGCACCCTTGTCTCTGAGTATTTAAGACCGTGGTTTATTTCTATACCCAATAATGAAAAAGTTAAGAGAAATCAGGGTAACTCCCTCCCAATCAAGGAAGAAGACAATTGGTATTTATCCGACAGATGACTAGCGCTTATAAGTAACCCTCAAATTGTGTTAGTAGGAGTTAGTAGGGATAATTCTCTAACTATGGCCATCTTGCAACATATTTTTTTAAATCTTTATTTCTGCAATCAACACTACATAAAATGATGCAGGTTCTAACCTCATAGAACTCCCTTTCCGAACAGCATTCCTGTACTCAGGACTCAGACGGACCCAGAATGCCTGCAAGCCTTGGCCAAAATGCCTAAGAAAGAGAGCAACCTGCTCATCACTCAGAAGACTAACGAAGTCGGCTGTGAGATATGGGTTCTGTTTTGACAACTGCATCCTGTGTCAACATCAATCCTAACTTATTTTAAAATTAGGGAGGATGTGTAAGGAAATGGTAGTCAGCGGCATAACAAATGAGTCAAAATCACTTAACTCTGAAACTGTAAAGCAGCATATGGGAAGACCATGGAAGTAATAGTACTATCTTAAGAAAATGAAATTGAATGTTTGGCAATTTTTCATATCTCTCTCTCTCTCTCTCTGTCTTCCTCTGTGTGTGTGTGTGTGTGTGTGTGTGTGTGTGTTTGTGTGTGTGCACACTGGAAATTACTCTAGTAAGCCTTTTGATCAACAAGAGAAACCAAGGGTTTCTAAGACTCCCTCCTGGTAGGCTCTGTACATTCTCCAAACAACAGCATCCCACAAAGAGAACAGTTACCACTTTTAACTGCTGCAACTGTTTCAAAATATCTCGTAGACAGATACACAAAGGGACCGTGTCTTTGAAACAAGAGGCACCTACAACTTTTAGCTTGTATGATTCCTTGACCAAAAAAAAGAAAAAAAGAAAAAAGAAAAGAAAAAGAAAAAAAAATCATCTTACTTTCTTAGTAACCAAATGACCTCACTAAGTTGCGAAGCACTGATGATACTATGCTTTTCTCATGTTTTAATGAATCTTTTCTTTCTATTCAACATAGAGAAGTATAGGTTTTCTACCTATTTTTTTTGTCTTACATGATTAGCCTTCCTGTATCTATATTGTATATATGATCAGCCTTCTTGTATATAGATAGCATATATTATTAGCCTGCTTGCATATAGGTTGGGTATATGATTAGACTTCTTATATAGATTGGCTTATTTTAATGGTATGTTTTGAGAGATTTAAAATAATGGATATGCAAACTTGTGAACACTGTGGCTCCAGTGTTACAGGGGCACATATGTGAGACTTGTCCTGATCGGTAAAGCAGCCAGAAGAATGTGAAAATTCAAATTATGGCATGTTATAAATAAAATATTTGTGACTTCCCGTGCAAAGGGGGAATACATGACCATCTCGCTCACAACTGTTACTGACATGTCATGATGATATCTAATGCTAGGTTGAATTTTGTCTTGACTTTCTAGCACGGCTACTGAGAAATTTAAAAAGCACACACATAGCTTCAACTGTATTTTTATCAGGGAGTATTCATCTAAATCTTTAAAAATTCAGGATACTGTTACAGTCAGAAAATTTCAGCCTTGATAATTCTACCCTTGTTTTAATATATATCACAAATAAAATATAAATATGAAAAATGTTAAAGTTTATTGACCTTTCTAATTAGTTGGGGGATAGGATAATATCTGACAAAATGAAACAGTAAGATTATTTCAGCTCCAGTTTCAGCATAATGTACAGTTGTTTTCACTGAAAGACCTAACCTAACCCAAGCAGTAAAATATAAAGTAATTTCATTTTTCCGATTGTAAATTTTACACTGATTATAATTTTTAAAAAAGGTTTGTAACATAACCTTATGAAGATCTACTGTTTAATTCCAAGAAATAAACACCTTACAGGCTACAACAATTACTAGGAAAAAAGCTTAAACACTTTCTGAAGAGAGTTACATTAGTACACCCAAATATTTTTCTTCAGGGTTTGCAGAACTAGTTTATAAATTTCCTTTGAATGACATCTAACTTTAGAAAGACAGCAATTTACAACTAAGTTTACAAGAGTAGAAAGTTCTATAACAAGGAAACAATTGTTTCATTTTCTTATAGTTAGAAGAAAATATGATACACTATTACTAACTGTATCTAGATCGGAATTAGAGCTCCTTAATTAATTATATGCAGCCTTAACAAAAATAACTTATGTATATACATGTTCTAAGTATTTAATTTTTGGAAAGTCTCAGGAAATTTTTTTATTTTTTTTTAGACAAAATATAATTTAACATAATTTATATAAAGAGTGGGTTAATTTGTAAAATGAAAAGGGAAATGATTTATTTCAACAGAATTTTTTGAGTTTATGGAAGATCCATATATCTTACTTATTGGTACAACTAATAAGGAATCAATCTCTCCCCTTCAAATCACTCACTAACCCATGGTCTTATCAGCATACCGAAGGCTCCTTGAGTCACAGTATCAAGACAACTGAACAGCAGCAAAAAAAGAAGTGGCAGCCGGGAGCAGTTACACGTTACATCACACATTTGCAACAACATTCATAGAAATATGCATATGTGTGCTTCACACATATGCACATACACATATCCCTACACAGATGTGTACTAAGGGAAGAAAATGTGGAGAGCCGGAAAGCGGGCGTGAGTGGATAAATCTGAGAGACTCACACGAAACAAAAACAAAGTGATTGAGGTGAAAAAAAAAGAAAAGGTCACCGTACAAATGATAAGAAATTCAGAAAGTCTTTATTTTATACCTTTCTCGTTCTGGTGAATGCAAACTAGTATCTGGTCTCAAGCAGTTGGTACTAGCACTCCTAGCCCTGTCAAGAGAGGGCTGCAGTTCACTAGTGCATTACATCCAGTGGTAGAAGAGAAAGACAAAGGAAAGAAAGAAAGACCACGTTAGAGCGGAAAGCATAAAATAATGTTCTCGTTACACAAAATGTCGAATCACTGTGATTCAGTTCATAAGGGTGTGAGAGAGCCACAGGATGACGGTGTAAACGTTTGTTTAGAGACTAAACAAAGATTATGCTCAAATTGCATTGCATAATTTTTTTCTTAAAAGAAAGAATCTCAGTCTAAAATATGACACTAAGTCACACCTACTTATGAAAACAAAACAAAAGAAACTGGGTACAGGAAGCATTAAAAACAAAATGCCTAAAACTTCATTACCAAGGACAGATGCCACGCCAAAACAAAATGAAGGACATCATAGGAGACATAACTGTACAGCTCCACTCTTCTGGTTCACAACACTAGACAGGGAAAGTGGACAGTACCACTTCCTGATGCTCTGACCTAATGGATAATTCATCAGAAATTCTCAGCATTCTTGAGTGCTAACAACTATGTTGAAGGGGAATGTCCTATGTCATCACTGATCTGTTCTTAGTGTGTGCAGGCAGGACTGTGCTTCACAAAATAAAGTCACACGAATAAAACAAAATGAAATCAATCACCAAAATGACAATCGACATGTAAAACAAGGAAATAATAAATGAGCAGAACTCTGACTTCTGAATAGTATGTCGTCCAGACAATTATTCTAGACTGTATGTTTATAATCAAATCAGTTTTAGACAGTTTTAATGAGACAGATTATTGGACATTAATTCAAAGTGTAAGGTAAATAACATAGAAGAATATAACTTTTCTATTTTAGTGGCTGGGGTTGGGGGTGAGTCCAAGCAGAGCTCACTGCGGTGGCTCTTACCTGCTGCTCCAACGATAGTTGTTTTGTAATAAAGGCATCTTGGGTGGTAATGTTTTAGAGTAACTAACAAGATCTCTGGAAACGGCAATACAAGCAAGCAGGAAAACAGAAAAATAGATATGAAATAAATCACTGAAACATTAAAAAATTATTGGGAGGCCTAAACAAAGCTAAGTAAAAGGATTCTTACTAGTGTTTCCAGAGGAGTCACAATTATTTCGATGTAGGTTCAGAATTAATAATATATGACAAATTATTCCGTGTTACTCAAGAATATGTTTTAGTCAACTTATTTGGGGAAATATCTGATAGGTTTGAGGAAGTATAAACCAATCGTTAGAGCAATACTAATACTAATACTAATACTAATCCCTGGCTATCTGTCCTGTGGGGAACAGAACAAACTCAGATTTAAAACTAAGAATCCACTAATTCAAGTCATTTTGGACTTAAAAACAAGACAAAAAGAAACACTGAAGAGAGGAAATGATTAAAATTAAATGGCAGAATTAAAACCCAATTTTGCTGAGTTTGTACAAAGCATATCAGGTAGCTGGACTTTCCTATAAAGGGCAGGATATATCTACTTAATTTATCTATTTTTTTAAATAATCTAATAATGTTCTATACTCTTCTTTGCTAGTTACAAAAATGCACCATCCAATTCATGTCATAAAACATGACAGACAGAGATGCACATGACCAAGTCACTAAGTGTTTAACAATCTCCCAGCACAATCGGGATTTATACTAATGCTCACATGAGAGAAAATCCTTTGAACCCTCAGTTTAACAATGGTTTATAATATTTTCCAGTCATAGATGAAGAAAAACAACACAGAAATAGAGTATTCAACCTACATAATACTCTCTTCTCTGTCTGTCTCCCAGCAATGGCAATGACCTTTAATGGCAGGTTTCTATAAAAATTTCCAAAGGAATTGCTTCAAAAGTCCCCCCTCCCCCCAGGAATGTTCTAATGGATCTATGCAAAATTAGAAGCAAAATGGAAGACAGTATAAAATCTACTGTGTGAACATCTTGGCTCTGCAAGATACTGATTGAAATCTGAAGATTCAGGCTGAAACTCTAAGCCCTTTTTCATATCAATAATATGGGAGAAATAGCATCAATTATACAGGGTGCTGTGAGGTTTAAATAGGTAACATTTATAAAGCATCCAGGTCATGCTGAGGCAGGTCCAGCATTTCTTGCCTACTACACTACCTGAGAAATATTCCATGAAGGATGGAATTCATGATAAATAATTTGCCAGGAACTGATCAATATGGGATAGGGGCTTTTTACACATTAATTTATAAATATTAGAAATTATTAATTAATTTAAAAAATATGCATGGCAAGGGTTTTCATTTGCAGTTTTCAATTTCTATTTAAGTCCCAAATTCTAATTAGTAGAATAGTTGAGACAACCAACAGTTAAATCTGTGGAATAAGACTATAGTAAATGTAGCATATTTTATACTTAAAGCACCACTTAAGAATTTGGCCATTTTGCATATTGCTAATACATTTCTAAAATTTATATGAAGTCAAACTATATTATATAGCCATATGAATAGGAGATTACATATGTGCATATCTTTGCCCAAACATAGATATTTCATAAATGCAGGAGTATAAATACAGAAGATATTAAATATGCATGCAGGTACACATATTTGATCTCACGTTTTTTCTGCTCTTGGACATTTAGTAGTGAGTATTAAAGGGCAGAGGAAAGGGAAAGTTTTGAAATTTCTGGAAAAAAATTAGTTATTACAAGGCAGTCATAATAAAAAAAAAGCCAGAGTCAGCATTTTTACTAGCCCCAATAGGACCACTACAAAAGTAACAAGCATGGGCAAGGAAGTCAGATGTAACGCTGGCTGTGCATCTGTGCAGTTGGCTGGGAATCCTGGCGCTCCTACATCTGTGAAGGTTGTCAATGGTCTTTATCAGCTTCAGACTTACGTTTATCAAGTTTCATACACTATACATTCAATGATGACTAATGACCTGAAGATCTGCAAAACCAGTAGGTTGATTCTATCTATTAAATGATAAGATAGATGGAGTTTGGTATTATTACTGATACTGTTTGCTTAAGGATGAAATTATATAAAATAATGCAGTTAGAAATATATCATATTTTTGCAAGCCTTGATACAAAATAGAGAAGAGATGTTTTTTTTTAGACTACTTGTATGCATCTCAGTCACACATTAGATACATCTATAAAGAGAAAGGGAATGTATGCATACTTTTTCTTTATAGTTGCAGTCACAGAGACAAAAAATAGGAGAAAACTTACAGAACTTGTAAACAAATCACAGTTACTTAGAAACATTTGCTTGGATGAGTAGCTAATAGGCCTGGATAGTTTAGCATAATAAAGTAATGTAATTTAAAAATATCTATAATTTTAATTTTTTTTCATCAATTGATAGGTAGAACTAACATTTTCTCATTTTTTCATGTGGACCTACAAAATGAGCTCAATCATCATTAGTACCTGGATAATTTTAGACATCTAAATTTTAAGTAAATTTTGCTAGCCCTGTTGTGATCATGTATTCGATCAGAACCACATGTCCCGCAGGGACACAGTGAATTCTGAATTTGTCTTTGCATTTCAGCTGTGACATTTGAGTTTCTTTCCTTTATCTTTTTAAAATTATCATTTTACACTTGCAAGTGTTTTGCTCCTTCAACTCATTTACTACTTCTTGACATAATGTTGACTTCAAATGATAGCAATGATTGGCTTGCTACAATCTACCAGTAACAGCTAAAAAGTGATTTTCACCAGATTTGAAATCCAAGATACAAGTCTTACATACGGCATCATGCTTTAAGCAAGGTGTATCATTTCTTCCTCCTCCCAATACTAAGTGATACTGCACTGCTGTATATCTTCATGGGAAAGTTTGTTTTGCAGCGTATCTGAACTGCTAGAGGCAAGGGGGTTAAAGAACTGCAGCTAAACCATGAAATACAAACTTAAAACATTTTAATAAAAACAGACAGCACAACAGAACACAATGATAGCGGGTTGCAAAAGAAAGCATTCAAAGCCACATGAGCACAATCATGAAAACAGTAAACCTGCCATACACAGAAGATCAGAAATTTCGTGACTAGACAGGTCTTTGAGTCCACGTGTGGATAGGGTGAACTCACAATGGGCATTTGCAATCTGAACTGTATAAACTAGTTCCTCGGGTTGTGGATGTGAGAACGTTTCCAAAGAGACTCACCCAGTCTCTGGATATTTTTAATATACTGATGTCAAATTGGTCTGTTTTACATCAGAAACATTGTAATGTTTCTGAAAACCTTGTATCACCTCCACATGAAATCATGTAACTTTTTTAATAGTTGGGGAATTCTATGTGTAGCAATACTACCACCAAGGGAGAGACAGAGAGTAGTGGAATGGAAAGCGAGTCATTACACACAGTCACCAGAACCAAATCCCTGTATTTACCTGGTCATGTGTAGGCATTCTGCACTTCGTCCTCGTTTTGCTCTGGGCAGCATGAGAAGCTCACTGCACAGACAGGATGAGTGGTGAGTGGAATGGATAGATTATGAGGAGGCATTAGATGACATGGGTTGTGCCAATGGTGTGCCAATGAGAACATGAAAAGGGGAGAAACCAGATTGTCTGCACTAGCATGTTTGCTTGAGGGGGTTAAACAAAAAAGAAACGTGACAGCATTTAAAAATTCAAACAATAGAGTACAAACATTATGGCCGAAGTCCTAACTGTTGCCGACTTACTACTTAGTGATGCAAAACGATTTCATAAAATACAAAAAAAGGAACAAAAAAACAACCATTTCCCCCAAAAGGTATAGGAACACATTTCCAGTTACAGTCATTTCAATAATTAAAAGGCACACTAGTTTGACCTTTTAGATACTAAAATGGAAACTCAATGGTTCTATTTCATTTTTAGAAACTTAATGACATGATCATTTCTTTGTCATTAGCAGCCAATGAGAATATGGTATTGGGTTTTTCTTAACTAGAATTTTTATTCTAAAATAATTATTTTTCTATGATTGAATTATTTTAATTATATTGATTGCTTGGCCACTGTAACCCTGTGATTACTGCATCTCCCTATATTTATTGGACTCAGATGAATTTGGACAATGCAGAGCTCACTCACTCATTCAACTGGGCAGTACGGAATACTATTTCTTTAACCAAGTCCGTCCCCAGTACCTAATGGAATTCACACATGAAGGTAATGGCAGCACTTTCCATAGGAACTGAAGATCCTCAGCTTGGGCTCTGTGTCCTTGATTCCTTTTCATCCACCATTCAACACCATCTTCCTTTCTCTATGCCACCCTGAACTTTCCCCTACTTCAAAGGGCCAGAAGAGAACATTCCAATCAACTTTAACTCAGTCCCTGCACTATGCTTAGGCTGATCTAGTACATCCCTGTGATGTCTTTGACAAGAACATCTGTGGGCGTGAAGGAAAATGTGTTTATTAAATAGATTGCTATCAACAACTCCCTTGAAATATTTGTTCATCAATAAATGCAGAACTAATAATTGACACATCCATAAAAATGATCTATCAACATATGTTGTATTTCACAGACATCCATGAGAAGACACTAGATTAAAAAAAAAAAAAAGTGGTATAGAACAAAAACATCATTGACGTTTTCACAGAGTCTGCAGTAGGAACAACCTTTAAGATGACCATTACCAAAAGCATTTTAATTATATAAACAATGTACTTTTTAATTACAAGAAAACCATTCCAAACACGTGACCCAGGGAGAAAAAATATTTTAAAATCACTCATGTAGTCTTCCCTCTACAACTTAGTTCAAAATCTAAGTCAATGAAGCTTCATCACTAGGTAACCATGACTGAAAAATATGAATATTGCTGTAACCTTGACTGAACATCTTCGAGAGTTGCAAATGTGTAAGAAAATTAAAACTGCTGGATAGACAATGTTTCAAATGCTGGAGTAATTTAACTCATTCATATAGCGTATCGCAATATTTGTACATATTAAAACAGAACAAACAAGTTTTGGGATTCTACTTGAGAAAAGTACCTGTCTGGCTCTGATGAATACTGACTTTCCAAGTGTCTGGATCTGTGTTCGGCAGGGCTTCGGGAGGCATCATGGTGTCGTGTTGGAGAACGTGACCTTCGTGTTGGATGGATTTCATCTAAGCTCCTAAAATGTGCCACAAAACTTCATTTGACAAAGCATGTTGTTTTCCCCAAGCAATCAACAGAGTAAGAGGAAATGGGCAGACTGTAACTGGCTAACACACGGCCTGGGTTAAAGGTGTTGATATCACACCCAGGCTAAAGAACTAAGAGAATATATTCTCATTTTTTTGCCCATGTTTCATTTTTACAACATTGTTTTGTATCTGTGTAAAAGAAGAACTGTGATTTTCATTGTATGTTCAAAGTCAGATGAAACAGAACACACGCATGCGTACGCGTGCGCCTACACACACACACACACACACACACACACACACACACCACATAGAGGGGGTAAGGGGATACATTTCAGAGGTGGGGGAAAGGGATATCTTTAAACGGCTTCAAAGAGATAATACTACATCTCTTTAAAATATATTCTCCTTTTAGGAAACTTACGTTTAATTTTTGTTTCCGCAGCCCCCTGGCCCCGCCCCCTCACACCGAGTTTATGGAACCCCTGTAGGAAAAGCAAGTGCTCTGCTCACTGATGGCAAAAGGCTTCTAACCATCATTTCATTGCAGCTACTGATCTACAATAAAACACACTGTGGCATAAGAAAAGAAAGTGCTGTCAAGAGCACTAAGCCTGCTCCAGACCTACCTCTGTAATGGCACATTTGGTAAACGTGAACGAGGCCTTCCCTGATCATCGCCGCGATGAGGAGACACGGACCGTGAGCGGTGATGCGTAGTTCTTTGCTGCTCTGGCACTGTTAACGTGGTTGCTTTACTCTCTCTAGCACTAGCTCTATAACCCACTGACAAGAGCATACAGATAAAACTTGTTAGTGCTTTAACGACAGGAACAGAACACAGAAATGATGAAATTAAATGAAAGCAGCCATCAACCTGCTAATGTTAGGTGCCATGCAGCCTCTATAGCCTTTCTCTCCCGCAGCTTTATGTATATAGACAGAAAGTGTAAGAAAAAACATGCACCAAAACACGTTACAGTTAGACTCAAAGCTACCATGGAGATAGTAAACACTGACATGACAGTCTATGCCTCAGACATTAGGATGAGTTGGGGCACAATTTTAATATCAAGAATGGATGAGTTAGTGGCTTTTCAGCAACATCAACCAAGCAGCAAGAGAATAATAGTTAATACACAAGTCAATGATTTGAAATCTGCTGTTTCTTTCAATTTAATTAATTTGAATTGTTCTGTCTTTTGTGTGTGCTCTTTGAGTGTGTATGTGCGCGCATGCTCGTGCATGTGCGCATGTGCACATGTGCGTGCGCCTTTATGCAGCTTCTCTATCCATGAGTATGTGTGTGCATGTAGAGGTCAGAGGTCATCATTAAAGATCTTCCTCTAATCGGGTTCCACATTATGGAGAAAAGATCTCTCACGGATTCTGGAGATCATCTATTCTGTTTGGCTACTTGGCCAGTGAACTCCAGGGATCCTCCTGTCTCCACTTCTACAGCATTAGGCTCACAAGCACATGCCACCACAACTGCCTGGGCTTCTGCAGCACACTTTGCTGACTTAGTCATTACTCAGTTCCTGAATTTTTCTTCTAAAAGAGAAACCATTTAGTTGTAGTACAAATGTAGTCCTTACAAAAGTATTCTGGCCAGTTTAATTGAAAATGAAAACATCCCAAGTTAGTTTTAATAAACAAAGGAGAACAGCTGATTTCTACTATAAATACTGATTGTAATTTTTGCAAGCAATAAATACAAATTTCAGTGGTAAGTAGTGTATGAGTGGAAATCCTGGTGATAATGAAACAGAAAAATAACACTGTGAAATCATCAAATCTATATAGAATATCTAATGTGCTCACTCCAGTGTGTCCAAGAAACATTATTAAATGAATATGGCTAACCCAATTGCACAGAAACACCAGCTGTAGTGGTCTTGGAATAAAAAATGTGTGTGTGTGTGTGTGTGTGTGTTTTCTGATTATATTTAGATTTTTAAAAAGGCATCTAAAATTCCTAATAAGTGCTCACAGTTTTAAAGTGGTGTTTTAATGCTTTTTATGACTCATTCATTTTCATCGGTGCAAGAAAAGCAGACAACATTGTGTGGCTAAGGAAATGGAGCTTCCATTTACAATCGCCTAAACATTACATGAATCATGGAGACATTTCTCAGCTGGAAACTGAAACCGTGTTTTTTGTTTTGTTTTTATTTATTTGTTTTCTATTTCCTACTGACTTCAAAACTATGCCATCAAACACCACTTGCAAAAGTAAGTTGTCTATTAGCCACCTGCTAAATTGACATGACTGTACCATCTGTCAATAAATTTAAGGCAGAGAGGAGATCTTTAAGAAAGAACAATTGGACGATATTCAGACAAAAAGAGCTCACCTCCTTGAACAGCCTGAAATAACCCTAAAATGACAATATAACCTTAATGGTATACCTAAAAAAATACGTAGTTTAATTTATCCTTTGTCAAACAATATGATCACACTTATTCTCAGTGTGTTGTGGAAAAATTCTTTTTGTTTCAACAAAAATAATTACTAATAAGTTAGCATGTATTGAATAGACTTCATATTTTTAAAAAGGACAATTGTATCAATAACTGAACCCAATATTTAAACTATTTAAACTTTAAATGACATCAATTATGTAAAATAACAGGACATCAATATTTAAGAGTATGACAATCTCAAAATTTCAGTGATGTTCAAGATATGTAAAATGGGTCTTTGTAATTATTATAAAAACAAATAGTGATATTGTATTTTAAAATAACATGTAATTTTTATTGAGTTATTTATATTATGTAGCTTAAATATTTGTATAACATCCTTAAATATTTGTGTATTTGTTAAGAAAGGACTTTAGGAAAATCAAGTATTATCCAAAAGCTTTATAGATGCTAAGGGCTTTTAGTAAATTTCTCTTAGTCATAATCAACTTGTGACTTATACAGAGAGTATACTGAAGGTAATGTGCACAATTTTAGTGAATTAGAGTCACTACTATGTGTTGTGCATGCTGTAACAGTCAAAATTTTAAAATATGACTTTATATTAGTTAATCATATGTCTATACCCACTTATATTAATAATTACCAATATCATTATTATTTATAGTTTTATTTTAATTATATTATGGTTTTATTCATTATAGAAATATAAGATATACACATTAATATTTATCTGCTACTTTGTTTATATATTTTGATTGTTTGATTTTCCAGATTTTAATCATTATTAACAGCATGCAGTCTGGTATAAGTCATGAGTTGGAAGGGGCACATCTTTACCTTTCATCTAAGTATTTAAATTTGTTCAGTTATAAATTAGAGATTTTATTCTTATCTCCTGAACTTATCGAGATGCTCCAAAAGTGGAGGACACCACCCTTTAAATAACAGCAATTTGCTTATGGGTTTCATTCTTCTTATGCAGTTAAAACTAACTGGCTCATAAAGCCACAGGACTACGGAACATTCTTCAACAACCAAGTCTCGCAGTCCTCATCACTGATGTATGTAACAACTACCACAATGTGTGAGCACTGGATTTTGCATAACAATGACAATGTGTGTCATTTATCAAACACTAGAACAACTAATGTATTCGGTAGAAGATAAAGGTACATTTACAATTCAGAGTTTTATAAGTGATGTCCAAGCAATAGTCTCATGAGCAGCGGGTCCATAAGCCATGCTGACTACTCAGAGAAAGAGAAGCTCGCCACTTAAATAAATGTTCTTTAGATGGCTATTCATTCATCCTCTAACGCCTTATTAAAAAAATTGCGTACAACATGAGGAATGCCCATAGTAGTAATGTTAAGGCTGATCAATCTCAATAATTACTTGATTGCTTTCATGGCAACAATAGTCTCATTCCTATTGATTTGAATATGCCAAAAGATTTACCTTCATAATCATTTTTAGCAATTCAATTTCATTAAATTTTGTAATTTTATTTTCTATGAGAGATTCTGTTAAGAATGTGTGTAACTAATATGGTCCTTTAAAACTAAAAACAGCGAAGAGAAAATGTTATCCGTTACTGTACAGAATTCTTGTTCATAATCTAAGCTAGCCCACAGCACTGTTTGATTTAACAATATTTGGACTTTTTATACATAAGTGCTTTCTTTGAATGACATAACAAATATGTGATTTTTAAAAATCCTTTGTATTTTTTTATTTTATTTTGAATGAAGTTCATCCTTCCAAATTATATGAACTCTCATTAGTGCTGATTCTATAAATTTTAATAAAACCAATCTCCTTAAAATAAGAGCACCCTCCTTCATAAAGGAAGGGCTCACCTGCCAATGTTGCTCTAATTGACTACCTTTAATTGTTCACATTTATATATTCTGTAATGTCTCTCGACAAATATTTCTTGGTCTTATGTACTCCTCCAACAACTCATGAAAAAATGTAAATCCAAACTTTCAAATGTCACAAAATGTTGGCAACTTATACACATAGACAAGACATATACGTCAAAGAAATATTGACTCTTTTGAGAGCATTGTCTTACTTCAAGACATGTACACACAGTAGGTATAGCTGGTGAGCACATCACAGAAGCACTGAAAGCTACAGCCATGCCACATGCAATTTTAACCCCTGCCATGCACCTTTCTCAGTATATTCCATGGAAGGCTATGGTATTTTGAGAAATGGGGGTGGGGAGAGGAAAATCATAGAAATACAATATAAAACACAGGAGAATGGAATTGGATGTAATAAGATTAACAGTATCCTTTCAAAATGACATCCACGTTCTCACTAATGCTCATAGCACCGTGAAATCATGGTTTTTGTTTAACCTAACTTAGGCATACTTCTAAGGGAAGACCCAACTGTAACAAGTAACTAGGGGCATGAATTCAGAGATGCCAGTCCATTTTAGACATTAACAATTTGAGACACAAGTCACCATGGAATAACATAACGCTGATGTTTCTGCACTAAGGACCTCCAGTTCAATGTCCGGAAGGAGTCTGGAGGTGAGCAGCGGGAACAAGCAGAGACAGTGGGCGGAGCCATGCCTTTGACCACGCACCTGGAGGCACTACGCCAATACCATCATCAATCTCATAATCTGAGATGTCACTATCACTGATTCGCTGAGATCCTGCACAACAGTAAGGCAAACAGATACCTCTGTGTGTCTACTTGGTTTACGACATGCAAAGGACATACTTGAACAAGAATAATTCAAAGTAAGCACGGGTCTGGTTTTTCTAGAAATGTGTTTGTTTCAAAAAATAATTTTTTTAACAGAATTTCCTCCCATATACAATTACACTGAAGGACGTTGGTGGAAAATTTTACTTATACCCTTCTTCATTTGACTTATATTCTTCGTTTTAAATGCTACTCTGAAAGCAGATAGTGAAGTGCCTACAATTCATCCTGTATGGAATACGATGAGGATGAGGATACAGGTTCAAAGACCAACCTTAGCAGCCATCTGGCATGCTTGGGATGCTTAAAAAGCATCAAGCCCATTATTAAAATACATGTTTATTAGCCATAGTACTTATGAATATTAGTTTTGAAGATATTATCAACCTGGGAAACTGTGGCCATATGATGTTCAATGAAAAGACAAAACTTTGAATCCAGATGATCAAAACAATGCTCCTAAATTTCATCTGTTGGATCATCTATTTACTGATAATTCAAAAATTATTACAGAAGAAAGGAATGTCTTAACGACCATGTGAATAACAATAAACTTATAATGTCATGGTTTGAAATATATATTTCTCATCCAAAAGATTATAGTATCCTAAAAAATGGTAAAGTGGCCACATATACAGCAGCCCTTTACTAAAGAGAGATCATTCCACCAGTCAGCCCTTCAATGACTCAAGCCATGGGCAAGAGAAATGACTGGGAGAATATTAGCATTCATCTTTACTCTTCCATACCACATACATTATTTTATCGTGAAATGTAAAAGAAAAATAGTTCGGCTAAATCTCTCTTTTATAGAGATGAACAATGTTTCTACTAGTTTGCTCTACAATATAAAGCAACTGAAAATAGATACGTTTTGAGCATCAGTCTCTAGGCAGAACAAGGTAACATAATTACTCTCTGCTAACTAAATAGAATTGAACCTACTTTGTAGCTTTTTGCTGGAACTTTCTCCATGAATATGCCGCCTGGGCATGAACGGTGATGGCTGAGGCAGAGGTAGTGAAGATTCATCATGTGTCTGGAGTTTATACCAATGGGGCTCATCATCTAAAAGTGCAGTTTCCAACTCTATGAGGATCTGAAACGGTATTGCTCGAATGAAACACAACAGGAAAGTACCCACGACTAACAGGTAAGGTCAAAGCCACAGTAAACATGTTCACTTGATACTTTATACATCACCTCTCCCAGAAATTCACTCTCCTCGTCCTGTACTCTTGGCTGGTCCCACACAGTGATTTCTAACATTCGCTCTCGAAAATCTCTACGATGTACGTGTGAGTAGACAAATGTTTGATTCCATTTGGGCTCTAGAAGTTTCTTTACCGTTTTGGTTCTTCTTTTACTTTTGTCACTGAAACGTTAAAATGTGTCCTCAGTTAGCAAGCAAGACACTGTAGGCATGCTGGCCTCTACTGAGGTCATGTGTGATTTCAATCAGTGTTTCCTTGAATGAAGGTTATTTTCTAACAACTTTATACATACACATAGTGGATTCTGTTTACTATCTCCCTCCCCTTTCATCTTATTCCATTCCCTATAAACCTTCCCACCCAACTCCCTTCAGGTCCTTTCTTGAGATTCATGAATTTTGATTATATAATGTATGATATAATGTCATTGTTTAACTGCAGTTGCCAGTGTGTCCACTGACTTGGGTTCCTAGTGGACAGATAAGGGAGGGGAAAACTCCCAGAAGATCTATAACAAATAGTTTATCCATGAGGAGAATCCTTGAACTCCTCCCCATCCATGTCTGACTGCTGAGGACCTCTACCCTGTGGTGTGTGTGTGTGTGTGTGTGTATTTATGTTGTATGTTTGTGTGTATGAGTGTGTGTGTTTATGTTGTGTGTTTGTGTGTGTGAGTGTGTGTGTAGTGTGTGTGTGTGTTGGGTGCATATGTTGTAGGTGTGTTGTGTGTGTGTGTTTTGTGTGTATGTATGTTGTGTGTGGGGGTGTGTGTGGGGTTTTTGTGTGTTGTGTGTGTATGTTGTTTGTGTGTATGTGTGTTGTGTGCGTTGTGTGTGTATGTGTGTGTGTGGTGTGTATGTGTGTGTTGTATGTTATGTGTGTGCATGTTGTATGTCTGTGGTGTGTGTGGTGTGTGCATGTGGTGTGGTTGTGTGTGGTATATGTGTGTTGTGTGTGGTGTGTGTGTTATGTGTGTGTATGTATGTGTGTGTACATGCATGCATGTAGCTTTAGCGCAGGCAAACTCTTACAGGCTTGAGTTCTCGATTGCAAATGCTCCGTCTTGTCAAGAAGTTGGAGATTTACAGCATGCCCATCATTACTCTTTCACATTCTTTCCATCCCCTTCTACAATGTTCCATGAGCTTTAGAGGCTCATGTCTATAAATCTCTTCTTCAAGTCTGAAAAACCAAGCTGTCACCTATCAACAATGCCTTGAGGTGAGGTTCAAAGCCAGAGCTTCGCACAAGCTAGGTGAGTGCTTTACCACAGAACTACATCCCCAGGCGTTCCTTTAACCATTTTTACATTATAACATCAAAATCTAAAATCTGCCCATGGGCATTAATAATGATACTTAATATTACTGATTTCAATTACAAATGTATGTAATGGTCATGACATGTACATATAAAGGTACAATTTAATGAAGTGGATCAACGAAGTGATATATTTAAAAATACCATTTTACTTTCAAGGAAAAGGTATAAGACATTGTGGAATAATGAAGTTTGGTCCCCTAAACAGAATTACTTATTTATTATTTAGAAAATAATAACTTATTATTTAGAAAATATGTCCCATAAAGGAAAATAACATTTTTCCATTAATACAGAAGTTAGTCAACTTTTCAAAATTCATGGATTACCTTCTATCTGGAAGAAAATACATTTTTACATAGGGATTTCTGGGACGCCCGTCTACTCTGGGGGGTAGATCTGTTGCTTGTAGAACATTTACAATCAGCTGATGCCCCACTTTATCATACCACAGCTTCACCTAGGAGAAGTGCACAAAAGACTGTTTTATTTACTAAAGTCATGAGATAATATAATTTTTAAATAGAACCTTAGAATTCTATTTAAAGGATCATATTTAGACTTGATGTATAAGGGAAATACAGTGATTTGGAAGCATAACCAATTACAAGTTAATTTTTCTCTTATTAAGTATTTTATGTCCAACTCACAATGGGTGGACTTGCAGTATGACATCTCAAGGTATGGAAATACGACTAAGCTTGTTCTTTTAATTCTGGGAAAATTAAAATCATCATAGTGGGTTTTTGTTTTGTTTTGGATATCAAATACAATAGTTGGTGATCATCAATGGCTTTATTTTAAGATCCTCAGAAGTACTTTCCATGCCATGCTGTGGGCACACAAATTTAATCCCAGCACTTGGGAGACAGAGGCAAGCAAATCTCTGAGTTCAAGACTATCTTTGTATGCAGAGTGAGTTCCGGAACAGCCAGCATACCAGACAAACCCTGTCTCAGAAAAACAAAAACAAAACAAAGCAAAAAAAAACCAAAAAAACAAAACAAAAACAAAAACAAAGAGCTTTTTTAAAAAAGATTTATTTATGTATGTATTTATTTTATGACTGTAGCTGTCTTCAGACACACCACAAGAGGGCATTGGATCCCATTACAGATGGTTGTGAGCCACCATGTGGTTGCTGGGAATTGAACTCAGGACCTCTGGAAAAGCAGTCAGTGCTCTTCATGACTGAGCCATCTCTCCAGCCCCCAAAAGAACTTTCTAAAGAACAAGAAGAGGTATGCTGAAGGATATAGAAGGGGGGAAATGAAATAAGATTGATGCAATCACATTATAATCTCAAAAATGACACAGAATAAAAGAATAAAGAAAGTGTGTTGTAGGAATACAAGTAGACAATAAGAGCTGATTAATATAGAAGCAGAGAGGTCAGGCACAACCTATTGATTCGTAACATTTTTCTCATTTATTTTTTATGAATAAATTTCTTTTTTCATTTTTTAATATTTTATTTACTTTTTAAATGTTTCCATCTTTCCAGGTCTCCCCTTTAGAACACCCCATCCCCTCCCACTTCCCCTGCTGCTATGATGGTATTCCCCTACCCACCCACTCTCGTCATCCCTCCTAGGCATTCTCCTATACTGGGGCATCTAACACCCTCCAGACCAAGGGACTCTCCTCCCCCTGATGGCTAACAGGACCCTCCTCTGCCGCATGGGTCCTTCCATGTGTATTCTTTGGTTGGTGGTCCAGTCTCGGGAGCATTGGGGGTCAGGTCAGTTGACACTGTTGCTCCCTCAATGGGGCTGCAAACTCCCTCAGCCCCTTAAGTCCCTTCTCCATCCAACTCCTCCATCTGGAACCTCATGCTCAGCCCAAGAGTTGCTATGAAGTGACTCTTAGGTATTCCAAACTTTTGGGCTAATATCCATTTATCAGTGAATGCATAACATGTTCATTCTTTTGTGACTGAGTTACCTCGCTCAGGATGATATTTTCAAGTTCCATCCATTTGCCTGCGAATTTCATGAAGTCATTGTTTTTAATAGCTGAGTAGTATTCCATTGTGTAAATGTACAACATTTTCTGTATCTGTTCCTTTGTTGGGGGACATCTGAGTCGTTTCCAGCTTCTGGCTACTATAAATATGGCTGCTATGAACATAGTGGAGCATGTGTCTTTATTACATGTTGGAGAATCTTCTGGGAATATGCCCAGGAGTGGAATAGCTGGGTCCTCAGGTATATTATGTTCATTTTACTGAGGGTCTGCCAAACTGATTTCCAGAGTGGTTGTAACAGCTTGCAATCCTACCAGTAATGGAGGAGTGTTCCTCTTTCTCCACATCCTCACCAGCATCTGCTGTCACCTGAGTTTTTGATCTTAGCCATTCTGACTGGTGTGAGGTGGAATCTCAGGGTTGTTTTGATTTGCATTTCCCTGATGACTAAGGCTGTTGAACATTTCTTTAGGTGCTTCTCAGCCATTCGGGTTTCCTCAGTTAAGAATTCTCTGTTTAGCTCTGTTCCCCATTTTTTGATAGGGTAATTTGGATCTCTGGAGTCTAGATTCTTGAATTCTTTGTATATATTGGATAGTAGCCCTCTATCTGATGTAGGATTGGTAAAAATCTTTTCCCAATCTGTTGGTTGCCATTTTGTCCTATTTACACTGTCCTTTGCCTTACAGAAGCTTTGTAATTTCAAGAGTTCTCATTTGTCCATTCTTGATCTTAGAGTATAAGCCATTGGTGTTCTGTTCAGGAACTTTTTCCCTGTACACATGTGTTCAAGACTTTTCCCCACTTTCTCTTCTATTAGATTCAGTGTATCTGGTTTTATGTGGAGTTCCTTGATCCACTTGGACTTGAGCATTGTACAGAGAGATAGGAATGGATCAATTTGCATTCTTCTGCATGTAGACTGCCAGTTGCACTAGCATCATTTGTTGAAAATGCTGCCTTTTTTCCACTGAATGCTTTTTAGCTGATTTGTCAAAGATCAAGTGACCATAAGTGTGTGGGCTAATTTCTGGGTCTTCAATTCTATTCCATTGATCTACCTGCCTGTCACTGTACCAATACCATGAAGGTTTTATCACTATTGCTCTGTAGAACAGCTTGCGGTCAGGGATGTTGATTCCCTCATAACTTCTTTTATTGTTGAGAATAGTTTTTGCTATCCTGTGCTTTTTGTTATTTCATATGAATTTGAGAATTGCTCTTTCTAAGTCTATGAAGAATTGAGTTGGAATTTTGATGGGGATTGCATTGAATCTCTAGATTGCTTTCAGCAGGATGGCCATTTTTTACTACATTAATCCTGCCAATCCATGAGCATGGGAGATCTTTCCATCTTTTGAGGTTTTCTTCTCTTTCTTTCTTCAGAGACTTGAAGTTCTTGTTATACAGATCTTTCACTTGTTTGGTTAGAGTCACACCAAGATACTTTATATTGTTTGTGACAATTGTGAAGTATGTCATTTGCCTAATTTCTTTCTCAGCCCATTTATCCTTCAAGTATAGGAAGGCTATTGGTTTGCTTGAGTTAGTTTTGTATCCAGTCACTTTGCTGAAGGTGTTTATCAGCTATAGCAGATCTCTGATGGAGTTTTTCAGGTTACTTAAGTATACCATCATATCATCTGCAAATAGTGATATTTTGATTTCTTCATTTACAATTTGTATCCCTTTGACCTCCTTTTGTTGTCTAATTGCTCTATTGAATAGATAGAGAGAGACTGGACAGCCTGGTCTAGTCCCTGATTTTAGTGGGAATGCTTCAAGTTTATCTCCATTTAGTTTAATGTTGGCCCCTGGTTTGTTTTATTTTGCTTTTACTATGTTTAGGTATGGTCCTTGAATTCCTGATCTTTCCAAGACTTTTATCATGAAGGGATGTTCAATTTTGTCAAGCACTTTTTCAGCATCTAATGAAATGACCATGTGTTTTTTTCTTTGAGTTTGTTTATGTAGTGGATTACATTGATGGATTTCCAGGTATTGAACCTTCCCTGCATCCCTGGAATGAGGCCTACTTGATCATGGTGAATGATCATTTTGATGTGTTATTGGATTCGGTTTGCGAGAATTTTACTGAGTATTTTTGCATCAATATTCAAAAGGGAAATTGGTCTGGACTTTTCTTTCTTTATTGGGTCTTTCTGAAGTTTTGGTATCAGTGTAATTGTGGCCTCATAGAATGAATTGGATAGTGTTTTTTCTGTTTCTATTTTGTGGAATAGATTTAAGAGTAATAGAATTAGGTCTTCTTTGAAGGTCTGATAGAATTCTACACTGAACTCATCTGGTCCTGGGCTTTTTTTGGTTGGAAGACTTTTAATGAATGCTTCTATTTCTTTAGGGGTTATGGGACTGTTTACATGGTTTATCTGATCCTGATTTAACTTTGGTATTTGGTATTTGTCTAGAAACTTGTCCATTTCACCCAGATTTTCCAATTTTGTTGAGTATAGGCTTTTGTAGTAGGATCTGGTGATTTTTTGAATTTCCTCAGAATCTGTTGTTATATCTCCGTTTTTATTTCTAATTTTGTTAATTTGGATACTGTACTTGTGCCCTCTGGTTAGTCTGGCTAAGGGTTTATCTATCGTGTTGATTTTCTCAAAGAACCAGCTTTCTGGTTTTGTTGATTCTTTGTATAGTTCTTTTAGTTTCCACTTGGTTGATTTCAGCCTTAATTTGATTATTTCCTGCCTTCTACTCCTCTTCGGTGTATTACCTTATTTTTCTTCTGGAGCTTTCATGTGTGCTGTTAAGGTGCTAGTGCGTGCTCTCTCCAGTTTCTTTTTGGAGGCATTCAGAGCTATGAGTTTTCCTCTTAACACTGCTTTCATTGTGTCCCATAGAATTTGGGCAAGTTGTATTGTCACTTTCATTAAATTCTAGGAAATCTTTAATTTCTTTCTTTATTTCTTCCTTGACCAAGTTACCATGGAGCAGAGCATTGTTCAGCTTCCATGTGTTTGTGGGCTTTCTGTTGTTGTTGTTGCCATTGAACACCTGCCTTAATCCATAGTGATCTGATAGGAGGCATGGGATTATTTCAATCTTCTTATATCTGCTGTGGTTTGTTTTGTAACCAATTATAGGATCAATTTTGGCGAAGGTACCATGAGGTGCTGAGAAGAAGGTATATTCTTTTTTTGATTTAGGATGAAATGTTCTATAGATGTCTGTTAAAACCATTTGGTTTATAACATCTCTTAGATTCACTGTGTCTCTGTTTAGTTTTGTTTCCAAGTTCTTTCCATTGAATATAGTGGGATGTTGACGTCTCCCACTATTATTGTGTGAGGTGCAATGTGATCTTTGATCTTTAGTAAAGTTTCTTTTATGAATGTTGGTGCCCTTGCATTTGGGGCATACATGTTCAGAATTGAGAGCTCTTCTTGGTAGATTTTTCTTTTGATGAGTATGAAGTGTGCTTCCTTATCTCTTTTGATGACTTTTGGGTGAAAGTTGATTTTATCTGATATTAGAATGGCTACTCCAGCCTGTTTCTTGGGATAATTTGCCTGGAAAATTGTTTTCCAGCCCCTTACTCTGAGGTAGTGTTTATCTTTAACATGGAGGTGAATGTCCTGGATGAAGCAAAATGCTGGGTCCTGTTTATGGGTCCAGTTGTCAGTCTATGTCTTTTTATGGGGGAATTGAGTCCACTAATGTTAAGAGCTATTAAGGAATAGTGATTGTTTCTTCCTGTTATTTTCATGTTAGTGTGGCTATCTTCTTTTGAGTTTGTTTAAAGATTACTTTCTTGCTTTTTCTAGGGTGTATTTTCCCTCCTGAGTTGGTGTTTTCCATCTATTATCCTTTGTAGGGCTGAGTTTATGGAAACATATTGTGTAAATTTGGTTTTCTCATAGAATATTTTGGTTTCACCCTCTATAATAATTGAGAGTATTGTTGGGTATAGCAGCCTGGGCTGGCATTTGTGTTCTCTTAGAGTCTATATGAGATCTGTCCAGGATCTTCTAGCTTTCATAGTCTCTGGTGAGAAGTCTGGTGTAATTCTGATAGGTTTGCCTTTATATATTACTTGACCATTTTCCCTTACTGCTTTTTATATTCTTTCCTTATTTTGTGTATTTGGTGTTTTGACTATAATGTGACAAGAGGAATTCCTTTTCTGGTCCAATCTATTTGGACTTCTATTGGCTTCTTGTATATTTATGTTCATCTCTTTCTTTAGGTTAAGCAAGTTTCCTTCTATAATTTTGTTGAAGATATTTACTGGTCCTGTAAGTTCAGAATCTTCACACTCCTCTATACCTACTATCCTTAGGTTCTGTCTTCTCACTGTATCCTGGATATCGTTGATGTTTTGGGTTAGGAGCTTTTTGCATTTTGCATTTTCTTTGACTGTTTTGTCAATGTTTTCTATGGTATATTCCGCACCTGAGATTTTCTCTTCCATCTCTTGTATTCTGTTGGTGATGCTTGCACCTATGACTCCTGCTCTCTTTCCTAGATTTTCTAATTCCAGGGTTGTTTCCCTTTGTGATTTGATTTCTTTATTCTTTCTATTTCTAATTTTAGTTCCTGGATGGTTTTGTTCATTTCCTTTATCTGTTTGATTTAGTTTTCCTGTAATTCCACCCATTTGACTGTGTTTTCCTGTAATTCTTGAAGGGATTTTTGTGTTTCCTCTTTAAGGGCTTCTAGTTGTTTACCTGTGTTCTCTTGTATTATTTTAAGGGAGTTATTTCTTTCTTAACATCTTCTATCATCATCATGAGATGTGATTTTAAATCTGAGTCTTGCTTTTCTGGTGTGTAGGTGTATCCAGGGCTTGCTGTGGTGGGAGAGCTGGGTTCTGATGATGCCAATTAGTCTTGGTTTCTGCTCCTTATGTTCTTGCCCTTGCCTTTCACCATCTTGTTATCTCTGATGTTAGCTGGTCTTACTCTCTCTGACTGTGTTTTGTCTCTCCTGCAAGCCTTGGTGTCAATACTCCTTGAAGGCCAGGTCTCTCTGAGAGGAATTTGGGGTTGGAGTGCTGTGGTACAGGGTCACCTCTGGAGTGCAGACAGAAACCAGAAGGATCTTGTCCCCAGCTGTCCCTTGGTTCCTGTGTCCTGATGGCTCTGCAAGGGTCCCTCTTGATCCAGTGAATTTGACCAGAAGTGGTGGTCTTGCCAGTGCTTGAAGGTGTGCTGGCACTCCTGGGATACCAGCTCTCTCCTGGCACTATTTGAGTATGGAGCCCTGTGTCACAGGATTTGCTCCTGGCCATTGTAAGAAACCAGATAACCACTCCTCAGTCCCTGTGTCTTGGGGACTCTAGATGGGACCCTCTTAGCAGACAGGCTTGCCCACACTCCTGGGAGTCTAGCTTTCTCCAGGCACAATTTGGCTATGGAGCCCTGGTGGTACAGGCAGAGTTCTCCCACCATAGATGGAAACCATGATAAATTTCAATAAGCTAGTAAATATGAGAGAAAGGAAAACAAAAGGGAGGTTTAACCCATATATAATGCTTCAGACAACATGAAGGCTGAGTGATACTCCAGATAATGAAGTCTTTGTGCTAGAGCCAAATAGAGAAACACATGATGACCTCAAACTATATTTGAGTATAATAAGCAGAGTCTGCCCTGGCAGCAAGAACAAGACACTAAGCTTTCTTCAATTTTGTCCTTGGAATTAGAAATTATTTTTAATTTTCTGATTAAGTAATAAATTTAAATTCAAATGCTTTGTAAGGATGCGAGAGAATGTATTATTCTCTCGCAATAATAACGAGAGAGTCCAAATAACAAGATGAGCTGAATTAGATGAAACTGTTCCATCACAGTAAGGAACAGAATAAGAATTTGCATATGCATGAATCCAGCCCTCTGTTCTTTTATTGTTTTCTGTTTTTTTCCAACCAAACTATGCTTTGACCCAATTTAATGGTGAAGAGCCAGTGGTATATACAAGAAATAAGTAAATGTCCAGGCAGCAAAGCAAACAGGTTACATTATTTGCTGTATTGCAAAGAGGAATTAAAAATAAAAACACGTGGAAATAATAGTTAGCATAAAATTACTTCCTTTGACTTCTTAGTCCAAAGATGAGCTTCAAGATTGACCACAGAAACCTACACATCACCAAAAAATAAAAATTTCAACTATTCATAAGAAAATTTGAAGCAAGATTTGTTATCAGTTATTAATACAAATATCCCAGTTTCTGTTTATATTCAATAAGTGATTCTCAACGGTGGGTAAATTTATTTCTCCATTGTTCCCTAGGTCAGAGAGTAAACCCATGGGAAGTACATGGGTAGCTGCGTTTGAACAGCATCTGTGCTCTCTTTTCACAAACAAATGTGTTAAGACATTAATGGGATTTTTAAAATTTAAGTTTCTTAGCTCCAGGATCATAAAATGGTTAAGAAAAATGAGTGTGGATTTCTATGAATGTACGTGAACACTGGTTTACCCTGAAAACAGATGTAACATAGCAAAAGCATGAATATTTTTCCAAGGGCTACCACTCACCAGTTAATGTTTAGAGCCATTGACACGTTATAACCATTCTGTCAGGAGTCATCTAGGAGAGTCTAAAAGGCTAACAGGTGATCTCCCAGAGATAGTTCATCACAGAACTTTAGGAACGGGGCCTTGAAGTCAAGGCCCAAAGCACACATCTCAGGATTTGATTCCTGCTATTGGTATGTCTTTCTTGTCATTATTAAATTACTATAACATTCCCTGGATGTTAGCTCACCCTATTGAGCATATTTCTGCAGATCAACAAAAATGTAGTGTCTTGTAGTGATGCTATACAGACAAATAGACAATTTCTTAATTCAAAATGATGATTATACAAGAATTGCTAAAATCCTACTAGTAATTACCAAGCCCTTTATATTAAAGACTGCAATTAGAGCACGCTGTTATATGAAACCTGCCATTTGGACTCTGCAGTTCTTCACATGTCACAGTCTAACTGCAGTAAATTTATAATTTAGGAATACAATCCTTTAGGCCATAAAACCATCAACTAAAGGTTGAAAAAGGGAAAGAATGATGTATTGTAGGTACAAGAACAGAAGATAAAACACTGACTAGGTTTATCTGTACAAAAACTTCAGTGTTAACTTAGACATAAGAATTATAGTTTAGACTCTCAATGAGCCTGTGGAGGTAGTGACGGATAATGAATATCTAGCTAAATAACTAGTCTTAATGGAAACACAGGTGAACATTCTGTTATAAACTTCTTTCCAATTTATGATTTCAATTTATGTTTAAACTTGTGGTGAACTTTTGATAGTTGGAGTACCACGTGATCATGTGTCTTGGAAAACTACTAAAACTAAGCATGATGACATGAGGAGGAAGAACTGAATTAGCAGGCAGAAGGAGAGAGCAGAACTAGGGAGGCAGAAGGAGAAGAAAATAGAAGCATTACAGAGATGAGGGGCTGAGCAGATGAGGAGAAGGAGCTGAAGAGAGAGCAGAAAATAGTAAGCGGGCTTCTCTTAGAATGAGACAGGTTTTTAAAATTCCTTTAGCAATAGACAGGTAGAAACTTTGTCCTTCTCTGTGCAATAAAGGTTGAAGCTTATTTTTCATCCAGAATGAGTGAATTCTTTCTGGGCTGGTACTTGCTAAACGAATCCTACTTGTGGAGGCTTTTGCTCTTTCCAATAATGTAAGTAGAGACGTGTGGATGCATACGTGTAAACGTGCAAGTATGATATAAGCAGCTTGGAAGGAGTGTGAGTATGTGCACATGAGTATGTGTATGGATGTATATGTGTTTATGCGCATTTGATTGTGTCAAAGTTTTTCCTTTTGCTAGGGTGGCTCTCTTCTCCTGGTTCAGTACCAGCTTTATTGCTCCAAGCCTCCCTCTTGCCTAGCCAGTGAGAGGCAAGGCTTCAGGGCAAGAAAGAAAGAAGCCCTACCAATTAATCCTTCCCTTACTCCCCCTGCTGTTAAACAACAGGTGTTAATTCCCCCAGAAGCCTGCAGCTTCTGGCTTCAGAGTAACTTAGAGTTAAGACAGAATAATCAAGCACAGAGAATGAAAGTAAGTGAAAGTAACACTTTTTTTTCCTAGCACTTAATCAAGCACAGAGGTTTATAAAGCAAATAATAGAGATAAAACGTACAGCTTCCTCGGTGCTTAATAAGGCATAGAACTGTAATAAAGGGCTAAGATTTTTAGAGCAGAGAAATAAGAATGAATGAAATCCCCAGCCCTTAATGGAGCACAGAACGGTGACAAAGTTAAGTTTTTAGCACAGAGTAGTAAGATAGAGTTAAGAAGTAAAATAAAGCATAGAGAGTTATAGAGAAAAGAAGCCAGTGGCTATCAGCCCCAGAAAACAAGAGAATGTTAAGTTTCCAGAAACCAATTGCTTCAACATCCAGCACAGTTAGAAAGTGACAAGGCAAGAGGTCATTAGTCTTTTGATCTGTGTGTCTGTCCAATATCTGTGTCCACTTCAGCTTCTCCCCCTAAGGTCAGGCAGAGGCAACATTCAATCACTATTTCTACATAAATATATGTGAGTGAAAGAATAGCTGAAGAAACATATCACAGAGTGATGAAGTCGGTGATAGTGTCAAATGACTATGTGCTCATTGGAGGCCCCAGAAAGCCAGATGATTTTTAATGATGCATTTGGAGTACAAATCCTAATGTCATTCACTGCATATTAAAAAGTACGTACTGAGAGTTGCCCTGGTAAGACTTGTGGGGCATCTTTCAGAGCTCCAGGGCTGGTTGGAGAAATAACAGAAATAGAAGGCCTTTCCATCTTCTGAGATTCAAACGAACTTGAACCTAAAATGAGAATAAAAATGAACATTTGTAAGTGTGAGAAATATATTCTTGAACCAAATGGTAAATGTACTTGTAATTGGTATGAAGCCATAACCAGCACTGTTTGGTGTAGAATTTGCTTGCTTATCATGGGTATCTCTAGAAACATCATTTTTTTTTTATCATAAGCAACAATATTTCAAGACCTAAAAAGTTAGTGAGGTTAAGGTAAAGAAACCTGAAGAAAGAGAAATTACATCCTGTAGCTTTATTTCATATAGTTAAAAATCTCTCTTTTAGGGAACAAAATGAGGCATATGGCTTATTTTAAACCTCATTTTGGAGTTGTGGAAATAAAAGACACAGATCTCTTATTAAAGGGAATAGGATACAGTTGATTCTGGGGTCATCTTGACTGAACATGGACTGGGAACCCAGTTTATATTAATTCCATGTTCCAACATGGAAGCAGTCTCCTGATAAGGTTGACTTCAAAATATAAGACTATTATCAATGTTATCAAGTCTATTATTATTTATAGAACTTTCCCCATGTATCTCTTGATACATGGTCATCAGAAAGCTCAAAACAAAATCTGAGTCGAGCTCCAGAAAAATGATGGAATAGGTTTTGTGTGGTACTTTGGCCATTGGTTCCTTCTTTGGCATGATCATGATTTTCTCCCTTTCTCATGACTAACTCCCTTATCATCAACTTAACTTTATGGTCATAGAAGATGAATTCTGTATTAATACATAAGAACCAAACCCCAGTTTTAATTGAACGCCAATCATTTCCAGGCTATGAACAAAATGTCATTATCTACAAGTACCATTCTACACCATATGATTTCATCTCATTCTGAGTGACTATACTTACAAAGCAGACACTTCCTTCACCACTATACCCTAACAGCTGTGCAACACACCCAATAAGTGCACTCTACCACACCCATGACTTCTAACAATGCATGGGTCACTATTATGCGATGGATGGCAATTATTTATTAATGTGTCTAGACTGTTCCTGAGACTGTGCTGCCCATCAATCAAACTGGATAGTCAAGATTTAGTTTTGTTGTTATTGTTGTTTTGTTTTCTTGAGACAGATTCTTGCCATGTGGCATGGGATAATCTTGAACTTGAGATCTCCTGCATCTACTTTGTAGGATATTGAATTATAAACCTGTGTCATAACACTCAGTCAAAAATACATTTTTGATATGTACAATGAACAGATTGGTTATTAGTAAGAATGAAATGTCAGAAGCAGTCCTCATCTCACAGATACCAACGGGCTTGCCTACTGAAACACGGTCAGACTTTCCAGTGCCAGGATTACATACCAGGGAAGCCAGTTAATATCAAAGGGGGTATTGGCTCCATACATCCTGCAGCCCACTCCCTTATTTTCCCCTGACCAGGGAATCAGAGAGCCTGACTACAAGCTCTCCATATGAGACCTCCCCTATCCTCAGAAAGCTATAAGGACAGAACTTCTGCTATGTAGGCTCCTATTCTCCAGAGGCACTGCCTTATCGTCTGCCTCTGGTACTGGGGTCTGAACCCTCTTGGTGTTCCCATCATGCTAAGAGCCTCCTGCTGTCTCTTCACTGAACTAATAGCTTTTCTAATAAACTGTTTACTCCCCAGTAATCTGACTCAGGTTCCCTGTCCTAAACATAACACTCCTGACATAAGAGCTGAGCTTTGAGAAGACCTTGACTTTATAATAAAGGAAGGCATTGAAAGAAAGATCTTTGTGTGGCCACAAAACAATGGGCAAAAGAAGAAAATTGTCGGAAGAAAAATTATCTTTCAGTTACTGTGGCTGCAATATTTGGTATTAGTGAAGACAGCCAAACAGCCATATCATTTCATTTACAACAAATGACTTAGGAAAATGATGAATCTTACTTTGTAATTTAGTTTAATATATTTTTAATAACAAGGAAATGCTATACTCACTGGACTCCAGGGGAGGATGGGAACTCTCAGGGATCCTGGGGATGTCACTAAAAGAAACAGATACAGTGAAAATCCCTTTAGGCAAATTACCCTACCTGAGGCAACCACAGCCCATTTTATCTCAGTGCTGTGAAAAGTCCTTTTGGGTCATAAGGAATGTAGAAATGAAGGAGAGTTACTATTTAGGTAACTACTAATGTGCATGGATGCGAAACACCACATAAAAGTAAACTGCAATAAAAACGAAGTTTTTATATATTTAATAGCAAAACTATTTAACATGACAACAATCAGACTAATATTGTGGGTAAAATCACCACAATATTTTTACTACCAAAACAGCAGGTTTTGGAAATTAAAAAAAACAAAAATGTTAAAGGTAATATTTTATTTCAGTTCTAGGAAATTAAAATGACACAACTTTTACAAATCAGTAATATGCTTTACAAACACATCTGAAAGAGTTTACTGAGCGAAAATGATAGAAATATCTCCTCATAATAAAATGAAACGGTGGATTTCATGGGCAAAGTTAAGAAAATTAAAAGGATGAATTGCTTCAGAAATTAACAATGGTTCAAGCTTGCAACAACAACAAAAAACAGGCAAAATATTTCATGTATGTGCATGTAATATACACATGGCACATAAAATACATATGCAAATAAATGCACTTCATAGAGATTCATAGCTCTGTACTGAATTTTGCTGAATACATAGCTATCATACTGCATGATTAAAGTGAGTTGTGAGAACACCCATTCCTGCCAAGCTCTGAAAAAACATATAGAAGATCACTTCAGCTTAATCTATTATCCACTGAGCCCTTAATATCACATCGGTATTCTGGGCCACATTAGATTGGGTTTTATACTGTGTAAGACTACATTGCCTCTGCTTTTTCAAAATAATTTTAGTAGCAATTTAAGAAGATTAATAAGATACAAGTATTAACATGACACATTAAAGCAGACTGGAGTTAATATCAAGAGAATTATCAGTTACTTGAAGAAATATCAGATACTTATTTTAATGACTTACCTTGCAACCTAAATTCTCTTGGATTTTTTAAATCTCATCTCTTATTCTTTGATGCCTCATCTTACTTTTTGACAAACTGATTTTATAATTAGCCATATTTAAAATGTTCTACAAATGATAAAACCTCATTCTGCATATTTAATAAAACATATTGTGTCATATATTATGATATAATTACCAATTTATGTAATTTCCATGAACTTCTCATTGAGATTATGTTACCATTTCCTGAAATACAACCTTTTTCACGATGGCAATTTCCTCTCTGTTCACCTGAGCCAATGGAAATCAATTATTGTAAAAATTAGGATACTGACAATTTTAGATCATAAAAGTTTTTGAATATCTCACACAGTAAAATCTTACACAGTCAGTTAAGATCTCAGAATGCGGAACTCTGAAACATTTTATAGGACCAGAGAGACATTGATTTAAAAATTCTAAAACAGACCCCTCAGAGCTCCCGGAGACTAAGACACCAACAAAAGAGCATATGGGACTGGTCTGTGGTCCTTGGCACATAGGTAGATGAGGACTGCCTTGTCTGTCCTCAGTGGGAGAGGATGCTTCTAATCCTGTGGAGACTTGATGCTCCAGGAAAGGGGGATTTTGGGGGGGATGTTTAAGTGGGGGTGGGTGGGTAGTCGGTGAGTGGGGGAGCACCCTCTCAGAGGCAAAGGGAATGATGGAAGAGGTGAAGAATTCTGGGAGGGGGCACTGGGAATGGGGGCAACATTTGGAATGTTAACAAACAAAATAATTTAATGAAAAATATTGTAAAGTCATTCTGGGCCAACATTTAACATTAATCGCTTCTGCAAGACTTCCTTGCATACAGTTCCATTTGTCAGTACAAGATTTCTTAGTAATTTCTAGTCACAAGTCTTGTTATCAATAGATTTAATAGTAATCAGAATCATAAAAGTAAAGGATGTTGCATTTGGAACTTCCCAAAGCATCGGAAACAGCTTGTGCTTTTAATCTGTATTAATCAAGTGTTGTGAGTTATATCTACAATGATTCCTGAAATCATTAGGTCAATAAATTAAACATTAACATCATCGAACGTTATTATTGAAATTAGAATTAGAATTATCCTAATAACTTATGTGACAGCTTTGATGCTCATTCAAACATAATATTAAAAGTCACATCCCTCTGGATTCCACACTCCACGATGGACTGGAATTCGGATATGCAGATGATTATTTGACATACATATAAACAACAGTAATATTGTTGTCAATCCAGTCTACTTTAATTGTCTGTTTTTCTCTAAATTTACAATAAATCACTATTTTACCTGAGCATTCTAAGTGCACTATGTATCTCCAGATTACCTGGAGATGTGTGCAGGGCATAAGTATGAATTTTATTTTTATATTTTTGATGTTTTTCCCAATTTACTTACCTCTTTTTCAATCTCATATGTACCTCCACACTAGAACACATAGCAGGCAAAGCTAGCATAAATTATGGTGTTATTTTAAAAGTCTATGTGGAAATATATAATAATTTCAGAAATGTCTTCAATGCTTATTCTTTGTTACCACTTAAAGTTGGTGATAAGCTTGACTCTATTTTAGAGTTTTATATATTAATATTCTGTAAAATATGATCATACATTTTCATTTCATCAATATTAGGATGTTTATGTTTTCTTGTATGTTTTGCATTGATATAGACTCATGGAAACAATGAAAATTAAAGTTACTGGGTTTTCAACATATGTGTTTCAGATCAGAGCTCTGTAATTTCTTGGCAAATATAAAAAATATAATTTAGATACATAGATAAATAGAGAATTTAGATAATAGATATGATAGATATAAAAGTTACTTGCCAAGAAGAAATTCAAATAGTAAGCTCACTATAATGACATAGATCAAAATGCCTACTAAAATTTATAGAACAGTAGATTAATTTTCAGCCTGGAATTTGTGATTCTGCTGGGAAAAGCTAGCATTATGGAGACCTCTAGACAGATAGAGAGAAATATTGTACTGTCTGTAGGTTACTGAATCATGATTAAAACTGAAGTTTCAGAAATGCCATGTATTACAGTGCTTCAAACTCCAAATATTCGATATTCTCTGCTTGCTTTTAAATAAAAGCTGAAACCACTCTTTCATAAGCAAACTATTTTCTCCTTTATAGAATAAGAATCTATTGGAGATGTAAAATATTAAAATGTCACAATAAGATTTGTTGGAGATGTATAATATTTAAATATCACAAGATGAATTAGCCAGTTACTCCCTTAAAGGAAATAGCACTGACTACATTAGAAATGACAGAAAAAGTCAGTAATCATTGAAAGAAATACTTTGTTATATTTCACTTGTGAAAACTATGCATCAATATTTTTATATTAGTCTATTGTGGACCCTCTAACATAATAGGGAAAAATCAGTATTCTAATTTTGAAAGTTAAGAAGGATTTACCATCTATCATATATGCCCATAACAGGTTTTAAGAGCTATCCATGTTAACATGTGCTGTATAAATGTAAAATCTTCCTTGAAAAACCCTGCTAATACATGTAATTTACTAAACTTAAGAAGGAAGTTTTTTTAGCCTTACCCAATAGGCCTTGAAACAATAATTTCAACTTGAGGTTCTGATTTTGATTCTAAAATAATGTTGTAAACTTCTTCGTTTGTTGCTCCCGGCAGGGGTTTACCATTCCACTCTAGAACTTCATCCCCTTGAATTTAAAAAAAAGGGTATTTTTTTACCTTATATATTCTCTTTACTTTTCTTATCTTTTCTCTCTTTTTTTTTTAACAAAGAAATACAAACCATATACCAATAATTTAATATTCAAGGCTTGTCATATAATGTCAGCTAATCGGTTCTTCTAACCCCTTTTATTCCCTTCGGTTTTCCACCCCACATAATACTAGTCAATGAGAACAGTCCAATACAATTTGCCTTTATAGTTCTAGATATCCCAGTAATAACGTGAAAGTAATCTCACGCTATGGGATGGGAATTAGCACAGCCTGTTAGCAAACATCGAAGCCATTGGTTAGCAGCGTGCCCCATAGTAATGTAAGACAATAAATGTAGGTGGCTCTGCAGGTGGCAGGCTCTGTTAAATGAGTGAAAGATCTGTTTTAGCAATAAACATTTTCTAGCATGGTGTTTCCACCTCTAAGTCAGGCTCCACTGTCTTCACCAGATGCGCAACAGAATAAGAAGGCATGAAAAAATGTTTGAATGCATAGCCATAGAAAAGTTAACATAGGTAGCCATGGCAGTTACGAAGCAAGCAGATGTAAAAACGGTTGCATGACAGCTAACCCCCTTCCAGATGTTCAAAACACATATATTCTATACAGAGCGTGTAGTGAATACTAAAGGAACAGTGGGAAATATTTAAGGCTATTACTTAATTATTAATATTAATACTGATTTCTTAGTAAGACAGTGCAAGATCAACAAAGGACAGAAATATGATATCCCATGGGGTGGGGGAGTAGAGCAACCAATGGTGGTTATTTTAAATCCAGCTTTTAAGTACATGTTTTGCAGACAAAGACTTATTCTCATGACTATGTCAGACCCCAAATGGTCCTCTGTCAGGACCTGCCAGCTCACAAAGGTAGAGTCAGGTGAGCTGTCAGTGAATTAGTGGTGACTCTTTGAGGTGGCTTACATTTTGATGGTCATGTTTATTAACATGTTCTAAAAATTTTAGGTCCTAAAATAATTAAGGACCTAACTAATAATATCAGTGTTTAATATTATTATATACATTCAGGTAGACAAAAATATGAAGTTTTTAAATTTTAGGTCAATTTTATAACAAATGGAAAAACTTTCTTTAAGTGATTCTTATTTTCTAAGAATTTCTTTTCTTAAAATTAAAAAATGTGAGTGCTGCTTTATGCTATGTTAAAAAATATGGTTATTACCAATAATTAAATAAGTTTTAATCATTTGACCTAAGAAGTTACCTAGAAAGATTTTCAAATACACTTCACTGATAAGAAATGAAAGAAATCAATTAAATATTTATAATGTTAGCAATATTCAAAACGGTTTTTGACCAAAGAAAAATAGTTTAACATCACCAGTTCATTAGGCATATATATATATATATACATGCCTAATGAATTATACATAATTAGATACAATTCATTAGACATATATACATATTTAATACATATGGATGAATGTGCACATTTACACATACGGCGGGAAAATATTTTATAAGATAGTGCTTTTCCTAACTCTTTTCAAAATGATGAATACAAATAAATAGATTTTAATACTCAATAGTGGAGTATTAAACCATGCAACCATTAATTTGCTAAAGCAATGCATTGTAAACTAGTCTTCCTTATTGATAGTTACCTGGGGACATAACTTTTAATGACAAGATAAATTAATACACGCTTTAATTTATACGTAGTACGATAAAACAGAATACAGGAAGTATTTAGTATCATTCACACCATTTGCTAATCTGTAGAATATCACCTCAAATAGATGTAGTCGAGGAGGAGAAAAAAAATGATACTTTGTCTTTATATTTCACCGTGGAAATAGAGAAACCAATTCAAACATCTTTAAATAATGTGTTTCCTGCTATGACAAGCATCCAATTAGGACGAGAAATAGAGTCAGCTGGTCAACAGGAGCATAGGAATTTTAGTTACTGTTCTATGGGAGATATGAAGAAATACTTCAATTATGAACGTTGAATGATGAAAAGATTTCAACAAGCTGAGCAGGTTGACAGCTGGTGTTGAGGAAACCTTGGGGGGCCAGGCAGAAGCTTGCTAGGATCCAGGTAGACTGACCTAGCCAGGGGCCTCTGCAGGCTCACAGTGGGCGGGGCTACAAAGCTTTGAGCTGAGCAAAAGGATAAGGCAGGGAGGGATCAACAAAGGTGAGGGTGTGGGGCTTATGTTTCAGTGGAAACCCAGCAGCAGTGAGCTGCTTTGACTTGAAGAAGAGAGACATTGTAGACATCTGTAGAAGATGGAAGCACTGCTCCAAATTCCCGGTAAAGGTCAATCAGTCAGTAATGTCAGAAGTGATGTTTAAAAGCTAAAGCAGTTTATATGGAAATAGAAGAGAAGCCAGTTTGTAATATATATTACAAACATACATATATATGTCTCCATCATTGGGACTACAAAAATTAAAAATTTAAAAGCCCTTTTATTTTGTCTAAGTCAACTGCTTAAAGTAAAAAGCAAACGTGTATGTTTCAGTTTTCTCAGATGAACCTTTATCCATTTAGAGTTAGGCTGCCGGGCTCTCTGCTCATCAAGAGGATGTTAAGGAAGTGCAAGCGACAGGTTACATCATAGAGAGCAATCACCTCACTCACTTCTTCTGCAGCCATCTAAGAAATCGACAGCATTTAAAATATGTCATACTGTTCTCAACTGCGAACGCTGCCTTCTATAGCT
Source organism: Rhynchomys soricoides (assembly GCA_019843965.1). NCBI lineage: Eukaryota > Metazoa > Chordata > Mammalia > Rodentia > Muridae > Rhynchomys > Rhynchomys soricoides. The sequence goes on from JADRCH010000031.1 coordinate 1,013,605, forward strand.
AACGTTTGCTAGCCCTAGCTACAGTGGGGTTCCTGTAGTTTTTCAGATTTATTCTTGTGTCAAAGATCGCTTTGCTTGGAACAGCCTACCCAATGACTGCAGTGAGACCAACTAAAAGTGTGACCGTGATTTCAACTAAACTTAAAAATAACTTGCTAAACTAAAATTTAAATTGTGCTGCTACTGAATATATCATACTGAATATATCATACTGAATATATCATACTG
>JADRCH010000031.1:1013842-1091910 GCA_019843965.1 Rhynchomys soricoides
CATACTGAATATATCATACTGAATATATCATACTGAATATATCATACATTTGGGGACCTGCTTTTGCAGTGTCAGCTAAGGCTATATAGAGAAAAATAATAATAGCACCCAAATACTAAAGAAGTGGCATAATTTGTAACATTGCTATTAACCTATATCTCCTTAAATAATTTGTATAGGAGTCATTATTATAATTGGGTTAGATGCAAAAAAAATCAGTTACAATTTCCAAATAACTGTTTTAACCACATGACAAAAGATTTAGTGGTGTGGAATGTACTTTTTACAAATGCCAATCCACTTTGGGTTTGGAGTTTTGTTTTAGTATTATGATTTATAAAATTGGCATTCTTCCATTGTTTTTCATCTATGCTCTTAAATACATAAGAGACCCCTAATCTTACTATTTCACAGTTGCCACTTATGCACAGATACCTACCATCGAATGGGTAAATATCTGTATCAGAAATAAAGCTGTACCTACACATTGTAAGGACCTGGTGACAACTCAAGTACATAAATGACTGAACACAGACTGAACTCTTCGATATATGCACAGACCAAAATATGTGCTTATATATGATAAAAAAGGAAATGTACCTGCTCTTAGGTGTCCAACGACATCTGCCAGGCTACCCTTCTTTACTTTGGTGATGAAAGCACCAAGACGCCCTAAGTCCGTCATTTTTCCTCCAACGACCTGGATAATGACAAATTCATGAGCTCCTACCATTCATTCATAAATATCTTAGTTAGCAGAACTAACTGTACACTGTCTTCTAACATGCTTGTAACTCAGCACGGGGACATTCATGAACTGTATTTTTTATTGAAGTGAATAGTAGTAAATAAAGCATTATTTTTAAAAACCACTGTATTGGACGGCAATGTAAGGAAGATTATGTACTGACATTTTATATTGTGTTAACAACTGTATTGTGTAATATGATAATTTACACTTAGAAGATAGGTGTACAACTTCCCTGGTCAGTTAGTCATCCAGTGTTTGGCACTGCTTGCACTGAATTCAATAATCTTCCCTATCATGCTTAGGTGTGAGTCGGCCTATTTGCATAAAGATACACCCCATGTCCATATCAAATATTGGCATTTTTCTATAACTTGGTAGACCTGAGTTCATCCAGACCACAGATTCCACCCATGCAAGGCCACCTACAGTGAATGACATGCCACTGTACAAAGTGTTACACTGTACAAGTATCATTGCTTCAGCATATCTACTTTAAAACATCTGGATAATGTCATTTGCCATACTTGGCCAAGCACACTTGACTCTCAAACCTGAACTAAATTGTTGAACATTCAACACTTTCCATTATACTTAAATTTAATATATTTGAAATAAACCTCCAGGCTCAACTTTACCTTAAGTATACACAATTAAAGATGGATAGAAAAGAAAGGACGCAAGTGGGATAATACTGAATGGTAAGACTGGTCTACAGTTCTCTGGAACAGGGCTATTGATACAGGCTACCAGAAAGATTTTATACCAAGAGTAGTTAATAATAATAATCTACAAAATATAAGTAAGTACATGAATTAATTTTGTTATGCTATGCTGTGGTTCAAACTCAGGGCTTTCATGTGTGCCAGGCAAGGACTCAACATATGAGCTAAACCTATGCCCTAACTTAATGGCCAATAGTTCTCAACAAATCACATGCAACAGCAACAATATGTCAAGAAAAATCTTTGAATATTTATTTAGGAAACTTCCAGCATAATCATGTGATTTAACACAGATGTCTGGGTACACATAGTGCAAGATATGCAAGATATGCATGTATGCACACATGTGTATGTGCATATATATATATATATATATATATATATATATATATATAATGTTCTATAAAATAGGCATAGCTTTGTGAATCTAACATTCTTATTTCTATTGGAAGACAATAAATGTGTTTAAAAGAAACTGTTATGCCGGGCAGTGGTGGCGCACGCCTTTAATCCCAGCACTTGGGAGGCAGAGGCAGGCGGATTTCTGAGTTCGAGGCCAGCCTGGTCTACAGAGTGAGTTCCAGGACAGCCAGGGCTACACAGAGAAACCCTGTCTCGAAAAACCGAAAAAAAAAAGAAAAAAGAAACTGTTATACTTTCAACATTACTCATGTATACTGTTATTAGAAAACATTTCCCTTACTGATGCTTCAATATGCTTCTAAACATTTAAATTAACTGTATTCACTGGAGAGAATTTACTTTGAAAAAGAGAGGAAAATACTTAAAAAACAATTGTTGTAAACTCTGTGACTGCTGTCTGTACTGTACTTTATCCTGGAAGAGGCATTATGAACTAGCATACATACCTTCAGACCCAATAATGCACCTGATTCTTTGGGCATGGTTGTTCTTTTGTTAAGGATAACACGGCCAATTAATCGGTCTCCCTCTTTGGATGGCTGCCACGTTACAGGATGCTATCAAAATATAAAATTTAAAACGTGAATGTCTTGTTTTATTTCCTATATCTACATTATCAGTACTTGTAACACGATAAGATTTTTTTAAATAAAGATCAGGGATTCTTTATTTAAAGGGGCTCTATAGCGAGCTTAGATAGCTTTTCAGTTAGAGCTATATTTTATTGGCAATGATTATAAAAGTAGTTAGCAACCAAAGACAGTCTCAAAATGGCTCTGAAATATAACTAACGGAATGGTATTACTAACCATTCCGTTAGCACACATAGGAGAAAGCATGTTTGAGTTGCTAATGATTAGGTATACTGGGCTTCATTGGCTTACCCTGCAACCTAATTTTAGTTTATGGCTATATAAAAGGGTTACCATTCAGTAGATACCACAGTGAATCTTGACATTAACCAGGTTTGGATAGGTGTGTTATGTGCTTCTTTGTCATGATGCTGGGCAGTGGCAGCGAGTCACAGGTCCCAGCTATGTGTGCAGTTTGTAAACAACCAGAGCCCTGCAGTACAGTGTGCAACAACGTGGTGGGTAGTAGGACAGGTGTGTGAAACACATTTCAACAATAATATTTTACCTGTAATTAGTTAATGTGAGAAAACACACATACCACGATGTTCATGTAGGGGTCAGAGGACAACTTATGGTTCTTTCATTTCACAATGTGGGTGCTGGGGATCAAACTTGGAATGAAAGTTGGATTTAACTCCAAATATTTGAATTAGTTTTTGATAAAAGTCCCCAAGCCTTCTCCTCCAGCCTTCACAAATATTTTGTTCAGAAGTTAAGTTAGGTAAAGCACTTTGTGATCGAACAACTAACCTATCCAGTGCAATGTATATCTTGTGTGTTTGTGTGTGTATCTGTATATTGTTGTGCATGTGTTTCATTCTCTGTGTTAACGTCTCTGAGTGTGCTTATTTGTGTGTGTGTCTCTGGTTGTCTGTATAAGTAAGTGTGTGTTTGTGTGTGTGTGTGTCTATTTGTTTGTGTGAGTGTGTCTGTCTCTCTCTCTCTTTCTCTGTGTGTGTGTGTGTATGTGTGTGTGTAGGAATTACTGGATGAAACTCTTGTGTGTGTGTGTGTGTGTGTGTGTGTATGTGTGTGTGTAGGAATTACCGGATGAAACTCTTTCCAACATGCCCAGGGCTCTCTAAAAGCATTCCAATGAGAAGAGGTTAAACTAACTAACCACCATTGTAACTTGTCCTTATCTACAGAAGAGATGTCATCCAGGCTAATTTAGTCCTCCACCCTAGACTAGTCTCATTTCTCACTTGCATATGTATTACCTCTAAAGCAATCTTAAAATTCCTATGCAAGAGAAAACTGAGCACAGAAACTCAACCAGGGAGTAAACATTAATGTATATGAATTCAGAAGTAAACTAGGTGCCATCACATTATCTAAACATTATGGGACTGACTAGCTTTTCTGGAGCAGTCACTAATTAGACTTTTTTAAAAACAGTAAAGCTAATTGTTCAGGTTTAATAAAATAAATTGTGTAAACAGCACTGTCATCTAATGTTGATCCCAGGATCTGAATCTTTACAGATCTATTTACTACAAGAATATGGCACTGTTTCATTATTATTAAGAAAAGTCATTTTCAGTGTGGACATACACAACACTTTCAGAGTTCATGAGTAACATTTTTTAAGTTCTCTTGATTTAAAAATAATTTCAGGGTGAAAGTAAAATGAATAAATGTGGTTTTCTTGATTTAAAACTTGTTGATTATTCAGAGATAACCTCCCCTCTCTTCAAAGTGGTCCTTCTGAATTAAAATAATAATGGCTGTAATACAATGTCTAATAGATTCAGAAAGATGTTTCTTGATAGAAGAACGGAGGATAGTCAATCCACATATAAATCGTGAACTATATACATTGTCAGGAAGCTTACCGAACTAATAGGTGACGTTTCCCTGCTGTGCCACGTGGCAGGATCCAACCAGTAGTAATCCAAGTCACCTGTGCGATGGAAAAGAACAAAAAGCGGTCAAAATAGAAAATGCACTAATTTCAGCATTATGCCTTCAGGTCCATGGGAAAAAAAGTTTAGAGTATTAAGTCATCAGTGTTTGCATCTTAGACCAACGATTAGCTTGTGAAAGTTAAACCTCGAATCACATCAACAAAGGAACAAGCGATACAAATGTACTTCAGGCAATCAACAACTGTCCTTCAGTGTCACCAGTCATCCTAGGAACGTCTGACACAAAAATAATAAAAGCTACAGGGTTCATCCTGCCAGCCTGGCATCACAAAAACGCTCTATCAGGCTCGAGCCTGCCATCTAGTGGCAGAAAGTCTGTCCTTTGAGTTGAGAAATAATTAAATTTTAAGGCTCTATTTTCTACTCATCTGCACTATATCCTATCTTTCAAAGTCACGTGATGGTTCACACACACCCACATTAACAGAGAATATACCACATCTACCTAATACTCACCAATAAATAAACTATCAAGAACAGCTTAGCAAAGGTTGCCTGCAGATGACATTGTATTACAAAGGACATAAAGAACCTTAAAAAGCTCTAACATTGTATATACGAATTTATAAGTATTTATTTTAATATGTACTTCTAGTAGAGTGCCAAAGAAAGAAATTTAGGAAAAAAGAAAATTGTAAAGGAAAGAGCAATGTTTTCATGAGATAAAAAGGCCTGAGAAAAACAACATTTTTAAAAAGTCAGGTACAAATTACCTTCATGTTTTAATACCAGATTATCTCAATGAAAACGTTCTCTATATCTTCAAATATAATAAAAATTATCAGAGAGTTCTCAAAGTATGCCAGCTAATCCCAAAGCACATAGCTACTACTAGCTAACTGTTTGAAAAATACGGTTGGCTTATAATTGCATCTCAGCAATAAACACATTCTCACTGGTGGGAGGCATTGGAAATAGAGAACTGAAGAAATGCAATTCATAATTATTTCAAAAATTTGTGAACTCTGTCATCAGCAAATCCACACATTTCCACAATGCTGTTCTCTGCAGTTTTCTTTTACACACCTTGATTTGAAAAACAAATGTTATAAGCACCATAATAAATATTGAAATGTCATATATTTATAGAGATAATGGTAGATTCTGTGCAGGTATTAATGTCAGATGTGAGACCAGCGAGAAGCAGTCTTTTAAAACATTACTTCACCTGGGATCCAGATATCTCTCAAAAATCACTTTTTTACCTCACAGATGGTATAATACCAAAGTTTGTGAATTTCTACGGGACATCTCCAATTAATGAAATATATATAGTTTCAAAATTAAGAACTTTTGTATTATATATTTACTATCTGTTTAACTTCCTATGCTTATTTTCAAGTAGCTAATCATTCATTCCTTTCAGAAAACAAACTAGCATGAATACTGAAGTACCAATGTATTTACTGACAAACTGGTTACTGCCATTCATAAATGTCTCTCTCCAAGTTCCACATACTTTGTAAGAAGACTTGATACTCTGCAAATGTTTTGTTCATCTTTAAAAGACTCAGAGTTGTAGAACTAATAAGACTCTTTTAGGAGATTTAAAGGAAACATTAGACCTCAGTGTGATCACCACTGTAAGAAATCTATAGACTTGAGCTCCTTCTTGGCCTGTTCCCTTCTTCTTACGATAGTTCAAGTCTGTATTTGACTTGTCTTTACCTAAATAAGCCTAAACACTCATCCACACTGACTATTTTTATACAAAAAGTGTTCCTCGTGTTCAAAGAACTAAAAGCTGATACTTTTGGTAAAGTACAATGATGTTTTTCAATATTATGAAAAGAGGATTTTCAGTCACTGGTGTTGTCAGCTACAAGCTACATAGGGAAACCATCTTGAATGCTACAGACTTTGTAGCCAAATGTTTTGATAACCTTTGATCATACCTGGAATTGCAAATGTATACTAAATATTACTAGAAAATTAATATGTAAAATTAATACTATGTCACAGAAAACTTATTTATTTTAGAAGACATCAAATCTCTTTGTATTCTGAACATGTTTTTAACAGTTTCATGGTCATCTATTAAATTGCACTATTTTTTGCTTAAAATTTTGTCAAAATATTAAAAGCATGTAACTTTAATCTGTTGTTTCTTCTGCTCATATAACTATAGAGTTTATGAGTTACTAAATTTTTAAATACTAAGATTTGTCCTCATTTATAGTTCTATGTTATTGATGATTTTAAAAGACTCAACAAAACTTACTCTAAAATATTTTTAAAAAATAGTTCTTGATAAAATATTTTCTTTGACTACATATAGATGATTAAAGGTATCAACTGCTATGCTGAGGAGCTTCAAATTAATAATAAATTTAAATATATTGCTTGTAGAACACATGCAAACATTTGGTTGCATATTCAATGTACCTCTCCAAGATCTAATTCACTGTTATCATTAATTCAGAACAAGAAAGCATATTGCTTGGCATATATAGCTATTCATACACAGCTAAATTCAAGTAATTTTATAATTATGATTTTTTTTTTTGGTCATTTTAAGACAGTCTAGCCTCCATTCCTTTGAAAAATCAGGCTAATTAAAGACAGTAAGCACAGACTTTTCATTGTAAGAATTTTCATACACTATGCTTTTTCAATGCACAAATTTATTTTAAATTTATAAATAATATCTAGGTCATTTAAGTGGGACATGAATCTTACGCAAATAGAAATAAAGTTTAATTAGTATGATTAGCATATATAATAATGCATTAATATGGATTATTATGATTCCAAATTTCATAGTTTTGATTTCTAGTGTGAAAGCACAATGGATCCCAATAGAATGAACCAATATCATTGAACATATAAATATGTTCCGCATAGAATGCTTTGAGCATGTATACTAATAGTATTTTTTCAAACCCACCCTTCTCTTTTCCTTTAGTAAGTATTTAATAATCTATGTGACAGTCACTCTTGCCAAGTTTAGAATATACATAGTGTGCAAGTATTATGGGAAAGCTAGTCATCATAAAGTCATGTGCTAGTGAAGGATCAGAAGTGTACTTCACATTCACGTTAAGAATGCATATTAGGTATATTCTGACATCATTGGAATGATGACAACGGACCATACAAATATTAAGACTGATTATCAGTATCTGCACAATTCGTAACACGTTTATAACTGTGCTTCCTGCCATCCCAAGAAGCAAACCATTCTTCTTAAATAGATTACATGACTATCATACACAAAATGTAAACTTCACAGACTTAAAATCAAAGGCAATTATCCACCCTTCAAGGTCCTAATTTCCTAAGTCCCTTAAACTGCTTCATCATTTGCTTATTCCGCTATAGCAGTGGTGCTCAGATGGTGGCTCACATATCAGATATCCTGCATATCACATATTTACATTAGTATTCACAGAAGCAGAAAAATTATAGTCATGGAGTAGCAAGAAAATGATACTGTGGTTGGGAATCACCACAACATGAAGAACTATATTAAAAGGTCACAGCATTAGGAAGCTTGAGAACCACTGCTCTATAAATCAAATGTGTACTAAATCAACCAAATTAGGAGAAATTAAACTATTGAAATATAGCATAGGAAAGAAGCAAAATGTCCAATTTTCTGAATGTGTACACATCATGTATACTAGAGAGAAGTTCACTGGTAACAACAGGATTTAAATTTATGTAAGGTAAAGAAATCAAATTCCACACCAAGTCCCACGATAGAAGTCATTTGGGGCTATATGATGATAAAATGTATTCATTTAAATGAATTAAATGACAAGAAAACCACATTTTAAGAAAAGTCAACTACAAATGACCTTTGTGTTTTAATAAGAGATTAACTAACTCAATGAAATGCTCTCTCCATGTATCTCCAAAGAGAATAAAAATCAGCAGAGAGTTGGCAAAGAGTGCCAGCTAATCCCAAGGCACATAGCTACCACTATGTAGGGTACTTTTTTTTCTTTTTTTTTTTTGAGAAATTTCATTTTATAGACAAGAGTTAAAATCTAAAACTACAAACTAAGGTGTGAAAATACTATTTCAGGAAGTTTGTTAATATTTTAAAAGTTCTCCTATAGTAGGAAGGTGCTCTGCTTTCAAATTAGACTAGTGATACTACAAATAAATAAGCAATACTTTGTTATACAGCAAAGCCCTCAATTTCATTCATGTTAGCAGTCAACTGTAAAAAAAAAAAGTGATTTTATAGAACTTAGTTTAGTCATCAAAAAAGGTTGATAAGACATGCTGTTATGTGTTACTATTAACCACATAACCTGTCAAATATCCCAAAGGCTACTTTATAAATATAAAAAAGTGTATAAACAAAATATATAATGTTATATAATATATGAATATAAAATTCCCATCTTTCATTAAAGTCAGTTTAAGTTCTTATGAAAGTAGAAATATCAGTCCCCAAACAAGTTTTGGTTAACTTCATTCAAACTCCAAGACAGCTTTGATGCTCCAAACATATTTAAAGGCTAGCACTGCATAAAATCTCAAGTTTATGTCCCTTGAACTCTAGACCTCAAGCAGAGTCAGAGGCGTATTTGAACTGTTTGTGACATCCTTAAAATGATAAGCAACTTAAATCCAATTGAGATTTAGCCAATCAATAAAAGTTAAATGCCATAAACATATGTAACATACACACATAAGAATGTATCCTTTCTTGGAAGACCTGCATTATCTCTAGTGACTTGGGGTTTTGTTAGGACACTTTTTTCCTAAATGCATATTACATATTCCATACCTATCCTTATATCCATATTTTAAAAGTGTTGCTTTCACCCCTCATCTACAAAGCTTCTTCTTAAGGCATAAGAGACCACCACAGAATCCACAACTGGTCAAAAATGCAGAGAACATATCATGGTGGGTGCTCAGACTCAGCTGATATATCTATGACAGAACTTGAACCTAAGACTTGGAAACCATCCCAGACAAGGAAACAAGAAAGATTATAAGAACCACAGTACTATGCAGTAATGCAGTGTTTTCTATTTAAACAGGGAGCTGAAACCATGGTGTCTCAACACTATGGCTGCCTACACAAAATCTACATAAATGGTAATACCCATTGACATTGAATGTCTACAGAAGAAATTTCACAGATTCCACTAAATGAAAAGGTAGAGGCAATTAATAACTTCTTAGAGGTGAATATACACTGTTTTCCAGAAAAGAGCCCACTGATAAGTTATCCAAACAAAGTGGTCATCCCTAACAGTAAATGGACTTCAATGGGTTATATTTATTAATGTGTATAGCATTAATAAAGAAGTGGTCATAAATTTTGGAGGACAGAAGAGCAGTAAGAAGGGGTTAGGAATTATAATAATGCAACACCCATGTATGAAACTGTAAAAAAATAAATGTAAGTACACAAATACTAGAATTATGACTTTTCTTATGACTCAGATCTCACACTTTTAAAGACATAGCTGCACTCTCTTGTCATAGCAGCATTATTCCCATGTTTAAAAATTTCCCAAAAGGGTAAAAATACAGTTGGGCGAGAGAGAAATTTCACTTTTTATGGAAGCTATGTTCACCCCAAAGGTGCTTGCATCATGAATCACCAGAAAAATGTAAAGTAAGACAACACTAAATGTCAACTCTCACCTGTTAAAGTGGCTCTCTAGCTTTTTTAAAAGGTCAATGTGGAAAATATGTAGAAATACTAGAATCTGTGTGTATACTGATAAAGGTGTAAGCTGGTAGCGTTACCATGTAAAACAGTAACGGGGAATCTCTGAAATTACAAATACAACAATATGATCTGATAAGAACATTCCAGGGGATATAGCAAAATAACTGAAATTGGCATCTTAAATAAAAAAACAAAACCTACCTTCTCATGTACATTGATACACTGTACATAGAGACACCTATGTCCACTGACAGATTAAGAAGTAGAGAGGAGTGTATGAGCATACAACAAAATATTAAAGTTTTCAAGATAGAAAGCCTCAATATTGTAGACAAAACATGGATGGACACAGAAGACATACTAAGTGAAATCAACCAGGCACAGAGAAGACAGACGTGTGGTATACCGTTCAGTATGGTGATCCTACAGTCAAACACAGAAGCCAAGAGGGACATGATGACTTCTCGTCTGTTACAATGGCTCTATCTTTTCCTACGGCCAATGGGGAAAATATGTTGAAATACTGGAATCTGCATGTATACTGAGAGTGCAAGTTGGCAATGTTACTATATAAAACAGTAATGGGGAATCAGGGATCCAAGGCATGAAGCTAATGTCCCCCCTCCCATGTCTCTCTTTTAAAAACCACCAACTAGTTCCTAAAACAAGGAAGAGATATGTTACCCTTGCTAAATTACTCAGAGATGTGTAACGTCAGGGCTGAGGAGGGGAGATAATCTGCTGCTCATCAGTCAACAGAGCTAACAGCACTGCAGTGTATTGCACAGAGATACTATGGGCTATACCTTACTATGGGCCTGATCATACATATGTGTTTCACAAAGTGCAGAAAGAGATTTGGAGGAGAAGGATATGTTCATGTTCATTGTGGTCATGGTTTAACAGGTAATTGTTTCTCCAAAATTAGCAAGTTACATAAAGCAAATAGGTACACTCTTATTGGTAAGCCAATAATGCGGTTTAAGAAACAGTAATTACACTTCTGACATTCCCCTTTTATGTCTTTTTGTCATATAACTAAGGGCACTATTCTTCTGCATTGGACAATAAATTCAATACTTAATTAAACTGACTTAGTTACTAAGATGATTCAAAGAAGTTATCTTCCCAATTACTAATTATTACACTAATGATGTGCCAAATTCAATGCTTAGATTCAGAAATTATTTATAGTCTACAGACTCTCCAAAGCTGAACAGCCCTTCAACAGTGATAAGATATTTGTTTAAGGGTCTGAGGTGCAACTTTGATTTGTAATTTTTTAGAACACAGGACAGTAAATTCAAAAACTGGCCCAAAGGAAGGGGATGGCTTTAGTGTATTTATTAAGGGCATTGCTTTAACACATTCCTTCCTTGTTTTAGGCGGTTTGGACAGTGATTGGGGAAGACATCAACACCATGCCCTGGATAACTCTGAAAAACACTGAACTCAGAATCAAAAATTCTGGCTGGACCTCGGTCTACCAATAAACAGTAAAGTACCTGTTGCTCTTTAAGTAATAGCAAATCATGGACGTCATAGTTTATGAAGTATCAAAAGAAATTCAAATTTTCAATAGAATATAAATACATCTACTAACATTTTTCTAATTATATCAAAATATCAATTAATTTTTATATAAATATCCTATCAATTTTATGTACTAACATTAAAAACTATGAAACGATACTTTGGCTGCCTCTCAGTTTACTTATATATGAATTTAATAACTATATAATTTCATCATTTTTCAGTTTATCTACTAATACTATTTTATCTAATAAGTATATATTCATATATATATATATAAACTTAATACATATATACATATATGTATATTATACATATACATATATATAAATTTAATACATATTTGTATATATACAAATACATATATGTACGAATATGTATTAGATTTATGTATATAAATTTATATAAAATATATATGAATATACATTTTATATAGATAGATAGACAGATAGATATTTAAAAAACAGCAACTATTTTGAAGTAGAAAGAACAATGTATGTGTAGCCAGGAACTTATGACTGTAAATCTAGCCCTAAATATTGAGTAAATTACTCTCTATTTGCTTTCTAAGCTCCATCCTTTTTAAAATAGGGATAACCTACTTTCCATGTAAAATGTTTCAAGAGTTTGAGTATACATCATCTTTGTCAACTTCCAGCCAAAAGAATTAAAGTTTAATGTACAATAGTTGTATAAATGGTGTTGACAATATAAAATCAGCATGCTGTAGATAAGATTTACAGGCAAACAGCTATGAACTCATTGAAATAAATGTGCCTTAGAAAAATCTTAATAATCCTTTGCTTATAAAAATTATTAAATGTACAACTAAAGACATATGGCAGCATTTCAATAGTTGTAATTATGCCTTAAATGTTAAATAGTGCAGATATTGGATGCCAAATACCTTTTATTTGTTCTTAGTAAAGTTTACAGCTATCTAAGAGTTATTTTCCTAGGAGATATGCCCAACAATATCAGCTAATCAATAATAGAATTAACTGTTAAGAAAACAATAATGGAGTAGCCTAGGGAGATATGTCATTCAGTAGTGTTTGCCATGTAAACATGGGCAACTAAGTTTGTATCCCTAATGCACGCACAAAGCCAGACATGGCGATGATGTGGGTACTCCCATGGTGGAGAGAAGAAGATAGACAAATCCCTGGAGATCATCTGTCAGTTAGTCCAGCTGCATTAATGAGCTTGGGGAAAGACCATGGCTCGAAATAAGGTGGAACATGACTAAAGACAAAGACGTTGACCTCTGGCCGTCACATGTACGTGCACATACACACCCAAGTTTGTACATACATCATCCCGTCCCCAGGCACTGAAGAAGCCTTCGGTATGTAACAAGCCATCAGTTTACGAGGCAAGGAAAAGGCACAGAAATCTGTAGATTTTGGTTAAATATCAATAGATATTGAGAAACAAAAACTTCCTTGGGAAAGTAAATAAAGGTCTTTTTTTATGTTTTCTACTATTGAAAGCAATGTGATTTACATAAATTTAGATTTTTGATAATGGAGGAGGATATTTTGAACTCCAGATATACCCCTAAAGGCTATGATGCTCAAAAAACCCTTACCCTTTGCCTCTGTTCTGCCTCAATGCTGTGAGACTTAGTCAATTAATTAAAATCTCTGAATTCTTTCAACAACAAAACTCATACCCACACCCATGTATGCTCACGTGTACATCTATGCATGTACGAACACACACAAGCCTGTAACACTTTCATCAAGTAAGCTTGCTCATGATTTTCAGCCAATATGTAACTTATGATTGTAAATCACCATAAAAGGCATTTGAGAAAATCTGCCAATGCCACTGATGATAGAACAAAAAGCATTATTCATGTGATGGCTTAGAGAGGCACGATTTTATGTGTAAATATAGCATGAGGTGTAATGTCTTAGAAATCACTTCCCAGAATCTAACTATTGAACAGTGGAGATAACTGTTGATAACTAAACATTGACTAGTATTGGATAATAAATCACAAAATTGACAGTCTCGGGGACTTTTTTTTTCTATCATAGTGACTCTTACTAATCAGACTTTGGGAAGGAAACTTTCCAACTGACCAGGCTTCCACATTGATACTGAGCAATCCGTTCACGTGGGAGAACAGGGTGTGACGTGCAAAGTCTCGGAATAACCAGCCAGGATACCCTGTGGAAAAAATCGGGGTTTATTTGTTTTCATTGTTTGGGGACTGGATGTTAACCACAGGTTTAAGAAACTGTAGCGCTGGACATGTTCACGGTAGAAGGATCGTAAAAACAACAACAACAGCATTCTAGAAGAATCTCTTTAATCAAGGAAAAAAATGCTAGCAATAACCGTCAGTACTCTGAGTGTCAAATCATATCCTACCTGCCTCTGCATCGGAAAGGGTAAAAATAGAAAACATGGAGACTGATACCTTGCCTGCCATAGTGTCAGTGATGTAAACAGCCAGGAAAGCAGTTGGTGGAATACGGATGAGTATTAAGGGCAGAATAAGAAATGGAAGTGCATATGAGGGGGCTGCAGAAATGACTCAGCCTGTGTTAAGGACACAGGCTGCTCTTCCAGAGGTCCTGAGTTCAATTCCCAGCAACCACATGGTGGTTCACAACCATCTGTAATGGGATCCGATGCCCTCTTCTGGTGTGTCTGAAGACAGCAGCAGAGTACTCATATACATAAAATAAATTAATTAATTTTTAAAAAATAAATGCTTAGGAGAGATTCATGCAGCTTACAATTTCAAAAAGTGTTACTGAGTTAGAACAGGCAAAGGATGGGTTCAATCAGTATCAAACAGATAGGAACAGATACTATGAAATCAGAACCTTCCCCTGATGCCTTTTTTCCACCTTCTGATCCATTTAATTCCATCTTATGTCAATTTAACTTTTCTGGCCTGTTTTTTGTTTGGTTGGTTGCTTGTTTGGTTGGTTGGTTGGTTGGGGTTGGGTTTTTTGGGGTGAGGGGTTGTTTTTATTGGGTTTTGGGTTTTATTAGGGTTTTTTTTTTTGTTTTTTGGGTTTTTTTGTTCTGTTTTGTTTTGTTTTTGCTTATGTTTTTTTGTGTGTGTGTGTGGAGTGAGCAAACACTTTCTAGGTCTATAAGATGGGTTTTTCTTTAGGTTGGCAGTTCCTTGGCTGCCATTGGGAGATCACCACGTGTGAGCAGTTTGGAGAACAGTTCTATGTTATGCCTCATCATTGTTCTTGAGAAACTTGCTAAGTGTTCATATCCACAAAACTTCAGGACTACAGCATGGGAAAGCAAACTGCAAAGCACTGCAAGGTCACTGGCTTCAGTCTGCGGCACAGCCAAAGTAGGCACATTTTATAGAGGCATGCTCATTCAGCTGGCCTCTGATGTGTCAAAGCACAAACCAAACGCAAAGACGTAACAGTCATGAACACATACTGGGAGTGTATGTGCCTTATTAAGCCACCTAACTTTATGCTGGCCAAAGACTTAGCATTTCACTTGAGATTCAATTTCTTATAAGGAAAACATTAAAAGACTGGGCTATGCATGTCTGCTCACACCTGTAACCTAATATTAAAGAAGCTCAGGCAGGAGGATGACTGTGACTTCCAGGTCAGCCTAGGTTCTAAGACTCTGTCCCAAAAAATGATAATGAAAACACAAACTGAGAGAAAACAGAAAACGTCATAGAACCAGACTTAAAGTACTTAAAATTAGTTTCTCTGTTTTGTCTACTTGCTCTCCTGCAACGAGATGCCTTTCACTTAAGGACACTGGCAAGGCTATCTCCAAATCCTCTCTGATGAAATCATAAATTCACAATATGCAGCTACAATGAGCTCCAGAATCTCTATTACTTACTGTGCCACACCTTAATATTCTTCAGACATTTAAATTAATTTAATAATAATACTGTATGAAGGACATACAGAATATGAACTTAGACTTTATGAACCACACCTTAACTAATCAAACTCCATTAGATGACTACATATCTGAATTACAGTGAACACGGTGCTCTGATGCCTTTCTCTTTTTCATGGCCATTTTCATTACCACATCTGGCATTAGACCGAGTGGATCCCAGTGATGATCTGGCTCTTATAATGTGGCATATGTGCTGTTGCCTCTGTCCTTACAATGGTGTGGAAGTCACAGCTCTCTGGTATCAGTATCAGAGAGAACACATGTGCACTTGAACAAATGCTTTCTGTTTATTATGAAAACTGTGTGTTTTGTAACCCATAGTACTTTTTCCCAAAAGCTGATGTGTGAGATATTTAGGATTCAGTTTGTAGTCTAGTGTTCTACCTTTATTTTCCCAGGTGAATATCTTATGCATTTTAAATTCATTTCTTAGGAGAAATTTCCTAGGCAGAGTGGTAAGTTTTAAAGTGGGAATTTAAATTTATTCCACCAAGTATACCCAAAACACTTTAGTATATTTAATGTAACATTAGTTTTATTTGAAACATAGTATTTTTTTCCATCTACCAATCACAAAATGTCTTTGATGTGAAGGAAAACAACTGGAGTGGAATTAATGTGCAGACATTAGTTTATCTATGGTTTAAATGGCACAAGCCCCATAAATAAGCTTTCTGCATCAGTTGGAAAATGGTGCGGAGGAAGCCATCCCAATAGGGATAAAGCAACCTCCCAAATCTAATCCCTGAGACTCTATTCCTTGCAAAGCCCATTAGGTTCTCAGAACTAATGCTGTAGTCAAAGCATGATGGTTTCTTTGGTACTCAATCCCATAGAAACCTTGATGCTGCATCGTATACAAGATAAAATGTGAGGTCACAGAGGAGGAGCATGGTTACAGCAATTAGAGTTCATGAGAAAGGGACAGAGAAATTAACAAGAAGACACAAAACTAAATTGCTTGCTAGCCTACCTACCTTCAAAACCTATATCACACACACACACACACACACACACACACACACACAAACATGAATGCTATTTCTCAACAAATGGGCACTGAGATAGCTAGGTAGAAAGACAGTGTCCTGATGTTAGAACAGTATCCATCAGATAATAACCAAAAAGAGCACAACATGTATGAAAACAGATGAAATTCCTCATGTGTGTGTAGAAAAATTCTAATGAGATAGATATTAACTAAAATAATATAATCAATAGTAACAATAACTATAAGCTGTTTGATAAAATAGCTACTAACTTATAAAAGCCAGCTCTCAATAACAAGAGCATTTGTAACACTTTAAAATCCCCAAATTTAATCATTCCTCATCAATACTTCAAGATCCAGAAATATAATAGCCACTGCTTATCAAATAATGTATTAAATTGATCACTTATTAAAAGAATGATGTCTATTCATGTGATTTTTCTCACACTATGTGTTCTATTTCTTACTGTTTTGTGAATGAAGTACAAAAAAAATGGGGAACATGGGATTGCATGCTTTTGGATAATGTCCTACATTTTCTGCAGTCAAAATATCTTTTAAAATTCTTAATCATCAGGCATAGCTCAAGGAGTCTTGTATTAGAGTAGGGGGTAGAAGTGAGCAAGCTGGAAGGGCCAAAGACACCCCAAGACACAGAGAATCAACTAACCTGGGACCATGGGGACTCACAGAGACTGGAGCACCCACCAGGGAGCATGAAGGAGCAAGACCTAGAGCACCTACACATCTGTAGCAAATGTACAGCTTAGTCTTAGCAAGTGTAGCAGAGACTGTCTCAGTATCTGTTCCCTGCCATTGGATCCCCTTTCCCCTACATGGACTGACTGGTTGGTCTCAGTGGGAGACAATATACCTAATCCTTCTGGGACTAGATACCCCAGGGTTGGGTGGTACCCAAGGGTGAGGATCCCCTTCTCTAAGGAGAAATAGTAGGGGACAGAGGGCAGGGATTTGTAAGGGTGGGACTGGGAACAGAGAAGGAATGGAGGGCTGTGATTAGGATGTAAAATGAATTAAAAAAATTAAAATTCTTAATCAAACTTAATATTTTTTAAGTAAAAGCAAAGCCAATAGACAATCTCTTCTTAACTGAACATCCAGGAGAAAGGTGTAAAGGGATGGAAATGGCAGTGTCAGCAATACCATCTGTGTTCAGTGGTATTAAATGTGAACATTGAAATCACCCCTTGAAACACTGCATTGGATATTAATGCAGTCATACGAACAATACTCATTTTGTTCCCTTTCTGTTAAAATAAATCCTTATAAATCCATAAAAATTGTTTTTCAAGGGTTATACTCTGTGGTTATTTATAAAGATGGTATGGTTAACTCTTTTTCCTAATAAAATATGTATATCAAATCTACTAACTGCATTTCCAAAAATCTAGTTGGATACTAAAGCAAGACTGAGCATTAGAAACACAGAAGTTAGAAGAAATACTACATTATAATGAGTAAGATACTTTAATAATCCCAATAGTAAAAAAATAATTCATCCTCATATTTGAAACATACCTAGAACTTGTCATGTTTGTAACACTGGAGCTCAAGATAGTACCTAACATATGCAAAGTCAGACTTCAGCCCTAAGCCACACCCCTAATGCTGAGTTCAACATTTACTTTACATTTATATCAAATTAAAGGACAATTTCAATTTCAAACTAAAAGCTGAACAATAGTGCCCAAAACTGAGTCTCGTTTTCATTCTAGCTAGTGAGAATATGAGGTTAATAAAAATCATTTAGTTTTAAATATGCAATGTATGTTATGCAGGTTTAGGATGTATGTGTAAATAATTTCAACTGCAATAACTTTTTTTTAAAACTTATTCTGTCTAAACATTTTATTTTAGAAGAAGAAGTAGATACTATGCTAGCCTGGATAGTTTTCACTATTTACTGCTAAAGAGAGTAAAATCAACAAAAGGTATCAACTTGCTAGTTGTTGTATAGTTTCAACATACAGTTCTATTGGTTTTTCAAAGTGATGTATTAATGCTTCAATGACAAAATATAATTCAAACACACAAACAGAGGGATACCCATCCATAAGTGTGCACACACACATACACACACATCCTTATGCTCATATATACTCATGCATAAACAGAAAGACAAAGATAAAGGTAGAGAC
Organism: Rhynchomys soricoides; assembly: GCA_019843965.1. NCBI lineage: Eukaryota > Metazoa > Chordata > Mammalia > Rodentia > Muridae > Rhynchomys > Rhynchomys soricoides. Next base: position 1,032,550 of record JADRCH010000031.1, read on the forward strand.
AGACAGACAGACGGACAGACACCAAGACCTTTGGTCCTACAACAATCTTTGATGAATTATCATAGCACTACATTTGAGACCAAACACCCAAATGAGCATGCACATCATGAACATAAGAACCACAGCCACTGTGGTTCAGTTTTGTCAAGTTCATCAAGACAACTATGGAGAATGTTCAAAGACTGTATGAAAAATTCAGAGGCCGTTTCATGTCAAAAAAAAAGCCAAGACCAATTCTTTTCCTCATTATAAACCATTGGTTTTCCTCAATACTCTTCAGATTAAAGAGCTTCTTGAGGGTCTCTTCTGTGTTTCCCTTATCTATGACTTTTACTTCCTCAGTGGATAGCTCTGATCACAGCAAACTCCAACATAAGCCAAAACATAACAACAAAAAACCAAGGAAATAAACAACAACAACAACAAAAGAGAGATCACAAAAACTAAATGTTGACTCTTTAAATAAACCCAGGGAATTACAACATAATGTCAAGGAAGATTATTGTCAAAGAAACCTTGGTCAGCCTTGGGCCTGAAGCAAGAGGCTCTCAATGAGTGAGTTTTCAGGTACAGATAACACATGGCGTTCCATAGGAATGCAGATCTGTTCCAAACGTGCTGCTATTCTTGAATTTTCTCTTTACTTAAAGCTTAAATGTATATAATCACCATTTACTGGTGTTTTGGAGACTGAGGTTGGAAATATATTTATATCACTACATGTAATTTATCAATATAAAATGGCATCACATAGGAAAATATCAGATGGTACATGTATATTTCAAAGCAAGGGCAATTTGAAAGCAGTTATAGGCTTATTTTCTAAGAAGAGAAGAGAAATGGCTTATCTTCATGTCCAGCACATGTAACGTTTTCCACCAATGGATAGCAAGAATTTATTGTTATTAGCTTTAAGGTAAGGACTGTAACCTGATTTACTCGAGTCTTTTACCCATTGCTCATGAATACATTTAAGGAGGCCATGCATTCTTTAAAATTGTAGGTAAAATTTTATGTTTATTGTTGTTTCTCTTCTGAGAGTCTATTTCCTCCTTTATATTTCTCTCCAAATTAAAGTATAAAGGTTCTCAGAGAGTAAGTGACTTGGATTAAGGTGCTGCTCTTTTCACCTGGTGCTTTCTCCTTGTCTGATAAAACCGTCCTTTATTGCAGGTTCTGGGCACTGTGCTTTCAATAAGATCCCCACTTAAGATGGACACTCAGGAAACCAAGAAAGTGTACTGAAAGAAACTTGGAGACACACAGAAAGCTAGGCTACTCACCTAAGGAAGCATTTGAAACTATCTAGACCTCAATAAGCTGGATTTCTAGAAGTCAGCTAAGGGAAGAACAATACTGCAAACAGGTGTCCTAACCTCTCTTCCACAATTACTGTTATCAACAATTTCAAAACTACATGCTACATAGAGAAAGGTGATTGGTAAGCCGTTTTATGTTCTTTACGTATGTTATCAGAAATGATAATCCTGACATTAAACTATTTTCAAATTCATCTGTTTATTCCTAGGAGGGGGCATGCATACCACAGTGAGATTGTGGCAGTGAGGCAACAACTTACAGTAAAGTCTGCTCCTCCTCCCATCATGTAGACCCTGGGAATTGAACTCAACTGGTCAGGCATGGAGTCAGACACAATTACTATCTCATATATCCTGCTGGCCTGGCCCCCTTTTGAACTATTAATGAATATAAAATTTATGCTAGGTATTACTAGACTTCAACAGTATTATTAGAAGTCTTTAGAATTCAACTACTTTAAAAACCAACTTTTCTGGGTTGAGTTTGGCTTTAAAATATACTCAAAGCTTGGGGCTCATCATAGTATGAATTTATATCACATGTCCTTAAATATGTAATGAATAAAATATTATCTCTGAAATAATTACTTAAAAACTGGGCATCCGTTACTGCAAACAATGGACCTTATGTTTATGACAATTCCCTTAAGCACAGAAGGCACTCTACTTCAAGCAAGCCATCTACAAAATCTGAATACAATGACTGGTCTAAAAGTAATAAACAGTTGTATTTAAAGACAAATAATTATAGCACAAAATAACCAGTAACTCTTTCATTGACTACTTCTCTAAGCTACCATGTTACTGCACATTCTCTTTGGCCTTGGAAAGCTGAGAGTAACATACATTTTACTTTTTCATTCTCTAAGAGTCTTTATGTACTACATAGGGAGGTTATGTACTGTTGTTCACTGCATTTAATTTTCTCTTTCCAAATGACTTCCATTATTCTTCTGAGAGGATACTCCCTGGTACTCAAGAAGTCCTACTTCGAAGTGAAAGTATCTGCTTCGTCTCAAAGGTCCTGCTAACCGCTCAATCATAGAATCACATAAAATAGGAAGTTGAAAGATACCAGAACCCATTACCCTAGAGGATGAAGAGTCACTTTACTCTTCAAGTTGTCAGCCTCCTAAGTTCATAAGTAGAAACGGTAAATCATTCCATTTCCACAGAGCTCAGCAGAGTCACCCAGACCATTCTTTCTTTCCTCTCTGCCATGACTATACAGAAAACCACGATTCATCACTGCCTCGGGCTTCCTCTCATAATGGTAAAGGCCATGAGTATGACCATAAACACAAATGTGTGACCTTTATCGACAAGCAATTATAAGCCAGTCTCTGAATTTGTGGCTCAATTTACAATAAACTATTACAATAATCGAAAAGGGTATATTTGATTAGTTTAAACTTGTGACTGGAATGTAGCTATTACTTCTCCACATGCTTGGGATCCTCTGGATTTTGAGCTTGCCTCTGGTGGGAAGTAAACTTCTTAAAAATCATTCTCTGAGAAGAGATAGCAATGTCTCCTGTAAGAGATTCACTGAATCTCCCGACAGGGAGCAAGACAGCAGCCAGGTAGCTCATGACCCTGTCAGCTGCTCCTAGATCCCCCTGGGCCTGTCTACTCTCAGCCCTCAGAGCATTGCAGTACATCACATGATGCCTTTCCTCCCCAGCAGTGCAGTCTAATAGAAAGTTTTGTCAGGGTACAGCAAATTCCCAAACCCTACTTAGGAAGGTAGTTACAGTGTAGCCAAGAGATTTACCGGCTTACTTTTTACAAAGCTGTTTTCAACCTTTACAAACGCTACAAAGTAGCACAAGCTACAATGTTATGAACCAGGGGCTGGGGGGGGGGGTGTTACTAAGGAAACCACATCTCTTTAAATATTTGAAAGCAGCATTGTTTCTCTGCAGAAATCAGCATGTGACAATGTTAAGCACCTTAAATTGCTATACCATCCCCACTAACAACAGCAGTAAAGTGATCTCACCCCGGGTAGAAGAGAAATCAGGGGCAGAAGAGGTTGGTTTTCATTAATCCCCAAGGTCACACCCTCAAATCTCTTACCCCCAAAGGAATACTGTTTCTTTCCATTGCATGCCTGTATTCTGTCCCTCCTTATATGAACATTCTTTTTCTTAGCCCACAACCTAGCACCACACAGAAATGCAAGCCTGTTTACAGAACTGATCTACAATCCAGACTATGTATGGATCAGAAGAAATCAGACCTGGGTAGCCTTTTCCAAACCCTTGAAAGGAACAATCTGTATGCGGCTTGTACTTTTCTATTTTTAAAACCAAGCACTGAAGCCCACTAGACAACTCAGTCAACAATGAAAACAAAATCTCTTTGATTAATCAGAAAAGATTAATTTAGGATGCTCCCTAAATTACCTATATATTATACATCAAGTTGTGAGTTCAGTACACTACTGAAGTACATACACCTCAATGTACACTTCAGATACACATTCAAAATTTGAAAACAACAGCACATAATGTGACCAGATTAGTATCTGCATTTTAAAATTATATATTTATGCAGTTCCCATTTTCAAAGCAAAGTACTCCTTATTCTCTGGTAGAATAGAAATGATGCATCTTAATATCTTACCCTTTTGCATAATTCAACAATGAATTCTATTAGCTTTATAGTCATCTTATGATTAATAGCATAGTTTGGTTTACCTGCCCTTGAATGCAATGTATGAAGTAGTAGAAACTGCAGAAACACAGCAAGCCAAACAGCAGCATAGGAAGGGTTAACTAAAGGTCTACTGACAACAAATCATTAAATTCCAGCAATGGCACAAGCCCAAAACACAGTTTAAAAAAAAAAAAAAAAACCTACCAATGTGCAAAAATCGAAATAAAATTTCCCACGGTCCTCGCTATCTCAATGAAATCCCCCAAAGCCTGCAGTCCCCAACATTACACACATTATACAACGGTAACACTAAACAAGGCCCTGAGTGCTGTTGTCATAGAATCAGATCCCTGCAGTGCCTGGATTCTCATTGATCATTGCTTTCATCTATGCCGTTCTGTGCTGTACTGAACTGACTCTCACGGCAGCAGACAGCAAAGCCCTCTTTCCCCCAAATTAACCATTTCCTAAAGCAGTACATGGATGCTGGCACTCCCTTGCAGTCCGGAGAGAAAGCTCTGTGGTCTCAGAAAGCTATCAAGGGAGGAAGACTCCGGCAGATGCTCTTGATCTCCTCTTGCTCTCTCAGGGACACTTCACTGTGCTATCTGTGATCTCCAATGACAAAGTAGCACAGACCCTTGCCAACTTCAGACGCCCCCTGAACTCACCTGAAACGATGTGATCCCATTATCAACCCCTGGGGATGGTCCTGCCAAGCCCCTTGTAACAGACCATTTCCTCTGCAGTCTTCCTAAATGAGGCACGGCACCCAGTGGTAACAACTGCACCAGGGCACATAAAACAGAAGCCAGGAGAGACTGTTGGGAACAGGAGGAAACTGCTTGTTCAGAGTCTCCTGTATGATCATCCCACCGCTAATGGCTCTGCTCCAGAGGACAAAAGGACATACTTAAAACAGGGAGCTGGGGGTACAGGGGCACTGGTGTATACTTGTGATATCAAAAGGTGAGTGCCTGTAGTTTATAATTCATTGTGTAACAGGAATGTCAATAGAGCAAAATTCATCATTTTATCAGTAATTCACCTACATTTACTCCATCCATACCACATCTTGTTTTAAGAAACAATAGCAATGTTAGCAAAAGAAGGGAAATTAGTTGAAATAAATCCCAGTTCCACTTAATTATGGCAAAATGGTCAGTCACCAGAAACAGTAACAGACCCCGAAACAGTAACAGACCCGGAAACAGTAATAGACCTGGAAACACTCCTCCAAGCCTGGCCAGAGCATTCCAAGACCCACACGGAGGCTGCTTCTACTTTATTTCAAAATCTAAGATGGTAAGTGATGAAGCAGGGAGAATTGGCACCTATCATTAACTTAAAGGAATATGCTGTGCTTACTTAAACAACACGAACTTGACAAGAAATCCTGTTCCATAGGAACAATAGCACTTATGAACTTACTGTCTCATAATTGTGGTAACAATATAAAAATACTAGTCTCTGGCAAACTGACTACTTTATATTCTTTTAGCGTCTACTTAGGACCTTCACGGATCTTCCCTTTGCTTTATACAGACTTCCGGGTACGCTTTAATCCAACATTAGTCAAAAGTCAACTAAACTGTAGCATGGAAAACAAAAAATCAATAATAATAATAATTATTATAATTATAATAATAATCATTGTAGGCCTTTTTATATGTCAAACATATGATAATTTTATTTAATTCATTTTTATAAGGATATGATAAAATTCTATTGGACACAATAAGCCAGACTTAGCAAAGCTTATTAATTTGCCCAAAGTCACGCTGTTTAAACATAGTGCTCCAGATCTGGAACTAGTCGTGATCTGGGATGAAATCTCACCAGACTGATTGCATAGTGTTTCACCTTGACTTCCAACTGGGCTCAGGTGTTTTGTTTGCCTTTTTTTAAGAAAATAAAAAATAATAATTCATTTCTTCTCAAGCAAGCAGCATGTTGGAAAGGGAACCCGGGCTGCTCTGATGGGGTCTTTCATCTTACACTTCTCTTTTCCCAGTTCCAGCACCAGTAAAATTTGTTTTTAGAGCAGTTAGTGGAGCTGGGAGGCGTGCTTGCAACACATATTTCTTTTGCTCTGTGAGTGTCCTAGGAAGGACCTACAAAGTGACATTCTACAGACAGACATGCAGGCCAGCACAGGCATGAGAAGCAGTGGACAGTCAAAACTTTGAGAAATTTATTCATTTTTCTGTACTTAAAAAAAATGACTCTACCTCACCCCCTCATGGGACCCCTCATGGATCTTATAAGTCACATCAGTAAGTTAAACAGAATTTAAAGCTTCATGCTGATTCTGAGCCCAAACTCAAAGGGTTGTCTTTTACATACTTACATGTACCGTGTACCTGTTTTCTCTGGCCCTAAGTACCTCTTAGTGTGCACTAATTTTAAATAACCAACTTTCAATGTTATTAATCTGAGATTTATCCCTCATTCTATCTTCTACATTTATGTTATTTGTGTAAAATTTCTTTGCATTCTCTAAATTGCCTTGACTTAATTACATTTATCAAATGGTGATAAATTTTGTTTGTAACAGAACAACAACAACGAAAAATCCTTAATAAAGCAAAAGGACCTGCAGAATGGTATGAACACCAGGCATAAAACACCAGAATAAAAACAAAGAGTCAATATTACGGAAAACAACTATTATTGACCCTTTTAGTAAAATAGCTTTTCAGTCATTTCTGGATGCTACATGCCATGATAACTCATGCAGAGTGACATATATCATTCACTGAAGGCTGATAACTCTAGCAGAAAAAAACAGATCCCTGATACAATTTTATTAATTTAGAAATGTATACCAACTCTATTTACTTACTTACAAGTTCTTATTTGAAACAACTCTTCCCACTTTGAGGGCCAGGAATTCCTCTGGGTGTCAGAGTACACAGCCTAACCCTCCTCTAAGATTCCACAGCTATCCCAAGCCCAGCACACTGATTTCCTCAGAAAGGAAACACACAAGGCTAACATTAACTGCAATTCTGAGTGGGCTACACTCAGATTACTTAACCCAGCAACACTGTGGGCTATGTGAGAGTCTGTGCATGTTAAAGTTTTGGGTTTTCCACTAAAACCCAGTACCCATTGTCTTGAAAAAGTGACAAGCTTCCTGTGGTTGGATTGATTTCCATAAATGACAGCTCTGACTTGTCCTGTTCCTTGGTCTCTGCATTCACTTGAGATCATGAAGCATGAATTCATTGACTGAAATTCAAAACCCACGCACAATTAAGCAATTTATTATAGTCTTTGGTTTCACAGAACACGGACTTCCTAATCTTTAAATCTCGACTTGACTACTACACACAAACAGAAATCATAAATAGGATCTCCTCTTGTAAACCTTCAGGCCTTGCTGTATACCCTGTGATCTCGTTTTGAAAAAACGGATTAACAATAAAGTTGACAATGAAAAAGTTGCTCCATTTAGAAAATGCAAGAAAATTACTCTGTACCTTGTACAAACAACACATGGATATTTAGACCAGGAACAATAGATACAATGGGAGTACTTAATATAGATTTGCATACAACTGGAAAGAGGTGAAGCAGAATTAAGGTTCCCCAGGCTTACCAACACATGCTCGGCGGGTCTCACATGTTCCTGCCTCAGAATCAACAGACCTCAGCTCTCCCCACCCTTCTGCGGAGACAGGTATCCCAGGTGCACACATTACAGCGACCATGCAAAGAAATGGAGCTCAAGAACAGCCACTCTCCGCTGCCCAAGACCTTATTCAAGAAGAGTGTGTACTTCTTCCTCCATCGCTGCGCTTCCTATCATTGAACTAGAGGAGCGACCGAAAATGGAAACTGAAGGAAAATGTCGGTGTGAGCACGGGAGAAGTCTCCCTGCATGACTGACTTGGGTCATGGCAGGCACCGTGCGGCTACCCAAAAGATTGCATGGATAAAAGACCATGTGCAAACCTCCACGGGCCTGGCAGTATGAAGACTGGTAGCATTTACTGAGGAGAAGCATATTGGCATCTCTGCTGGGTTTTAAGCAGAGCCACAGGACTCAGGAAATAAGCTCTCGGGTCTCTGCCAGATGACACTATGCTCCTAGCCATTCCTTATGTTTACCTATCTCCCAAATTGCTTTAACTAGTGTCCTTTGTCCCGCTGTGAGCTTATTTGTAGAGAGGGCTAAATAAAGGATTTTTATGACAATGAAATGGCCTTTAGTGGACATGATGGTTTCTGGAAGTGTTAGTCGTCAGCTTTTGCTCGGTACCATTAAAACTCAGTAAATGGGGGCACTTCTTACGGTTTTAGATTTATAAAGAAAGACGTCTGCATGACTTCTGAAAAAGTTGAGTGGAATTAGGCTGTTTTTGTATCTGTCATTTATTTTGTATATAGTATTTTTGTTTATTATGTGACTATGTAGCGTAGGATCTCTTTTGTTGTTTGCCTATCAGAAGAACATTCAAACGTAAGTGTTGATATTACAGCCGTCAATAGTATAGCACTTTTCCAAGATGAAAATTTGGACACTTTGAAAGATAATCTTCATGCTCTCCTTATGAAAAAAAAATGCTTTCTATTTTTCCTGTGAGTTATTTCACTAAAACCAATAGGTGCAAATGATGTTCAGTATCTTTTCTGCTCACACCTGTTATTTTTGAATTTTAATACAAACAATATTATAAAGGCAAAAATGCTGTAATTTTCTTGTAGGTGGATGCATTTCATAGTTCCTAAAGAATATTCATTGATGTTTTGGCAAGTCTGAAAAATAATCCAAGATGAAGAATTCTGGGACAAAATTAGCATTAAAATCTTACAAATAAATAAAAGCACCATTGTTAATGCATTTGTTATTTGCCTGCTGTAACTGTCACTGCTTCTGCCTGCTAACCTAGGCCTAGCCCTGGAAGCTTCTAGCCTCCATACAAGCTAATCTAGGCCGAGAACATTTTTGGCCTCTGAGACTTGCTGCTGAATAAGCTCACCCTTTCTCTTTCTTTCTGAGCTCTGGCTGGCTGCTTCAACTCAAATCTTCTGGCTAAAATCCTCTCCAAGCTGACTGATTCAATCTGGCTTCTCTCTCAGCCTCTGACTGAATTGCTCTGCTCCACTTCATAATAACTTGGGCAGTTTGTTCTAATCTTCTGGCTCCTTCTCATTCTTTGGCTCATTCTGTCTTCACCTGTGTGTAGCTTGTTCCCTCTTCTACTTATCTCTGTAAAACACTCCTGGTAAATTTGTCTTCTCTCTTTTTCTCTTTTCTGTAGGGCTCTCTTAAGTAGCCTCTTTTTCCTGTCCTTGTGAGAGTTAAGCATATCCTATCTATCAAATCTTTCTCTGATTCGTTACTTTGTCATTCAATTAGACATCACTTTCCAACACAAATGCTTCCTTCTACAAACTAACTTACCTTCATTGTTCGGGATTAAAGGTGTGTATAAAAGGCAAGCTTGTATTCCAGCCAAGGGATTAAAGGTTTGTACTAAGTGCTGAGCCACACCACAACTGGGAACAGGTTTTATAGTACATAACACAATCTCAGGGTTCACTGTGTGATCCAATATACTGCAGCATGTCATCCATCAAAATTAACCAGATTCGAAGTGTGCACAACTCAACCATAAGGAAAAATGAAGTTAAAAGTTTTTCAGTAAATAAATCAACTTAGACTTTATGAAATGAGGAGAGGTCACAAAATCGTGGAAAGAAAAACTCACATTTTACCAATAATATATGAAATCTACCTGATAATATATGTACATATATGTAAAAAGGTGTTCATGTGGGTATAGTGTAACACACACACACACACACACACACACACACACACACACAAAACTAACAAGACAGGCTAAAGGATGTAGGTAATGGCCAAGGGTTGTAAAAGAGAAACATAAAACTCTTATTTTCAAGTTCTAATTCTGTCATGGATTATTTTTTGATGGTGGATACGTACATAAAATATACTCTATACTGAAAGTGACAACTGAAGTAGGAAATTCACAGTGTCCATTCCAAGGGCAGGCAGGTTTAGCCTTGAAAAAAAAATGTATATCAAGAATCCTACTGTGGGGATACTGATTTAAGACTGGTCATTCAGCTATAACGGATTGCTTCTGCATTCATTAGCTTTATCTCTTTCCAAGCCCTACTGTACTGTATTAACATACTGGTACTCGAGAAATACCATCAGGACCAATTGTAGGCAAAAGAGCATAATTATCTTGCTGTTGAATCTGTATTTATCTGTATAAACACTGGTCCTCCTTAGAAATACTGGCATTATTAATTTTTACCGCCAAGAGTAAATCACAATTCTTATTTTTTTTAAAAAAAAAAAAATTAAAGAATACATTTAAATTTTTCTCTGGGCCATTTCTCTTAACTAAATGGAAAGCACACAGTTATTTTCCATCTTTGAAGCTTCTCTGGATGTATCCAAAGGAGAACCCTACACTGACACTATTCTATACATCTTCTCAAGCTTCTTGACATATATGTGCCTGGTGGATTCTTTCCTCAAGCCCAAATTATGAACATTGAATAAAAAGAAGTATACTCAGACCACGTATTTTGCATTGAAATGTTAAATGATGATATTTCAGTACTACAGACGTACACACAGCAGGTCAGCAGCACAGCAAGAGTTTGATCTGACAGTGACAACAACCAGCCAAGCTAACAATGGTTCAGTCACCATCTCCTTGGGCCTGAAGAGAGACTTCTACTGCATGGCTAACACAGACTGTGCTCTTTAGTGACTTACAACTGAAGCTCAGAATCTCGGTGGAACATAACACTGTATGCTACTGACTTAGCTCTTCCCTGAAACTCTAGTGGGTACTGCCATGCTCTGATGTCAGTAGCTTATGAAGCTACTAGCAAGTACCTGTGAAAACAGAAGGATCCCTGATCAGCTGGGTTCAGATCTGGCTGCATGTTCTATTCGTTTCTAAAACAGTCTCAGTGCACATCCACACCAAAGGCTTCAAGCAGTGCTGCACCAAGGATTTGTTAGTCTGTTAACACCAGTCAAACAAATCTGAAATTATTTTTTTTTTTTTGGCAACTGTTTTATAATAGTAGCTGTTGAGGAAATGCTTGCATTATTAATTCTCATTTCTGATATGTTAAAAAGGTGGTCATTTACAAGAAAGACAGAGAAGTAATGGATTTTGTTTTTACTGAGCTAAAGGTGGTATCCAAGATCAAGCTGGAGTGGTTTCATTAAGAGTAGACACAGTTCCATGTCCAGCTCGGTCATTAAAATGTCTGTGATCATGCATTCAAAATACCAGCTTCGCTATCTGCATCCTGACTGACATGTGCATACTTCCAGATTAATGTCTTCTGCTTATTCAATACCACACTGACATAACTGTCCTGAGTCTAACCTACAAAACGTACATAATAAAAAAAAAACTACCAAAAGAAAATCTAACCGGCATACAAGAAGCAGTTCAAATCACATATGTCTAAACAAGTAAGTCTTTATACAAAATAGCATTTTGTAGAATAACAAGATCATGAGAGAATGCAAGATTAGTTTTAAAGACATCGGGATGGATAAAATGATAGGATTTGAGGACGTAGTGTATTTAGCTCAATTTTCTGGTATCTAGAGAATTGTTCATACTTTTAATTTTCTTTGACTGAAGACTTCAACTTATGTTTATTGGGAGTTACGTCTCCCACAAGGGGGCTTTGAACAATAGATGCAAATCTGGTTATAACCTGTGTAGCCCGGAAATTTTTAGGAAAGGTAAAAAAAGGACAGTGTAGCTGATGCCATCCAGGGACTGTACCCCACGTTACCCACATTCAAACTAACGTGCAGGGGTGTGCATTATAGTCTAGTTTCAACAATGATACCATCTACAGCATACATGCATCGGACCTCACACTCGTACTTATTTTCAGTCAGAAGGCAAGTGTATCTTCAAGTACTGGGCAATATAATTTACCTCAATTGGTGTTATGTTCTAAGCTCAGATTACTAAAGCTTCTGGATGAAACTGTAGCAATATCAGGTATGATCTACAGGGAGACAGGTGAAGCAAGATGCTGAAAAGTCAGCCAGACAATGGCAGGCCATGTTCCTGGAGTGACATTTTAGGGCTTGACTCATCTGACGTGGGACGCACCCGTGTGTGCCTGTAACTGACCGACCCATGTACTACAGGCATCCTAACAAAGTGATACACTTTGAAATCTAGAATTTTCATGAGAATGAGATGCTTAAAGGATAACTGGAGGCAAGTGCAGATGGTTTAGCCACCAGTACACTTCTCCATAAATGATAGTAAACAAGGCAAAAAGGGCCACCGCAAGATGGCTCAGTGGGTAAAGGCACTTGGCACGCAAACTGGACAACCAGAGTTCGATCTCCAGACCCACATGAAGGTGGAAGAAGAGATTCTCTCCCTCCACAAAATTGTCCTCTGACCTCTACTTGTGCATAGTAGAAATGGCATGCACACACATCTAATGCTCCCCTGCCCCCGCCACACACACACACACACACACACACACACACACACACACAGAGAGAGAGAGAGAGAGAGAGAGAGAGAGAGAGAGAGAGAGAGGAGGAGGAGGAGAGAGAGAGAGAGAGAGAGAGAGACTACATAAAATTTTTGTAACAGAAAACATGTCAAAATAAAAAGGAGCCCAATTCAAAAAGCCATAAAATATACTCTGGACATACTGTCTTACCTTATGCAACATAAAGGGTATGTGAAGGGTTTCACACTTAGGGCTAGATCATAAAGGTATGACAGAACAAGACAACACCTGTCCAAAGTCACATTGACCATATACACCTTGATTTAGGGTTAGAGAACAAGGTCTGCATAATAACTCCAACCTGAAACATCCACCTTGGGAACAGAATGAGATTTTAGTTTTATTGGGGGGGGGGGTGTATTTGGCATACATTTCCTGGGTCAGAGTCCATTGGGAAAATCCAAAGCAGGAACTCAAACAAGGTGGGAACCTGGAGTCAGAAGCTGATGCCAAAGCCATAGCTGGGGGGAGGGGAGGATGCTGGCTTACTCCTTATGATCTGCTCAGCACACTAGGTTATTGTTTTATTTTTCTTTTGTTAATCATTTTATTTGTTTACATTTCAAATGATATCCCCCTTACCATTTTCCCCTCCACAAACCTCCCCATGATATCCCCCCTTCCCTTTGCCTCTATGAGGGTGCTTCTCCACCCACTCACCCTTTCCCACCTCACCGACTCTAGCATTCCCCTACACTGGGGCATCAAACCTCCACAGGACCAAGAGCCTCCCCTTCTATTGATGCCAGATAAGGCCATCCTCTTCTACATATGTATCTGGAGCCATGGATCCCTCCAGTTGTACTCTTTGGTTGGTGGTCCCCAACACTACTGCTGATGCCAAGAAGTGCTTGCTGAGAGAAGCCTGGTATGACTGTCCCCTGAGAGGTTCTGCCAGCACCTGACTAATATAGATGGAAATACCCATAGCCAACCATCAGACTGAGCCCAGAGACCCCAACTGAAGAGCTAAGGGAAGGACTGAAGGAGCTGAAGGGGATTGCAACCCCATAGGAAGAACTATATCACTAACCAGACCACATAGATTTTGGTTTTTTATACTCAGAGCTCAGTGAGAAACTGGATTACAGATTTATCTTAGGCACATTACGTTTTAAGATGCACCCTCCTTCCACTGTAGGAAAAGTACTTTTTAAGGTCCTGGCCTTAGGAAGGAATGTTAGTTTCAGTTCTCCAGGATTTTCTGAGGACAAAATTCTTCCAGCCTTATGTGCTTTTGAGTCCCAAGGTCCTACCCATTTCAGGTATGGGTTTACCCACAGGCAGCTGCTTAAACTGTACCCCACAAATGCTTGAGTCTTGTTCTCTATTTCAGTTCTAGAACTTAGCATATTTTCATTAACAGCAACTCAGCAGTGCCTCTTTGGGCACCATCTGTATCTTTCCCTTTTTAATTTCTGCAGGGGAATTTGACTATTTTTGATTTATTAATCTTAAGAATATTTGTATACACTCTAAAGAGCCTCAAATGGTGTCCAGGTTAGCTTTTTCTCTCTGTTATATTGGCATCTGTAAACAATATTTCTGAGTTTGAAAGCCATGAAAGGGATACATCCATTTGTCTTTGCTGGGCTACAAGTCAAGTAATGCTGTCTGGATCAATGGAGCTTTCTTTATTACTAGGTTAGACAGCTATTCAGTTCCTTACTTTTATTACAGGTGGAAATTATTTCAAACAACAGGCTGAAAAACCGAAAGATAAGAGTTGAGCAAAATAGGACAGATTTCAAATAGCAAGTTTAAAAAGAACGCATATAGTGGGTAAAAGAATCAAGACTACTCTCCTGCTGCATGGAAAGAAGGCTACCTACCGGGAAACTGGGTTTTCACTTAATTGTTTGTATGCTGTATTTTTCTTTCGTATGTTTGTGTGTGTGTGTGTGTGTGTGTATGTGTGTGTATGTTTGTGTGTCTGTGTATGTGCACGCACACAGACACACACACTACCCTTCTTTATTTGAAGCCTATTAATATCTTTTTAAATATTCAACAAAGTAAATCACAGCCAGTGATTTTTCAGAATAGAGAATAGGTTGGAATGAGACTGGCTCACAGGGACCTGTAGGCTTGTGCAATCACTCCCTAGCTGGTTGAACTGTCTGGGTAGGATTAGGATTTGTGGCCATGGAGGAAATATGACATTGGGGTGGCTTTTGAAATTTCTAAAGACTCAGGCCATTCCCAGTTTGTGGATCAGGATGTGAGCTCCCAGCCACAGCTCCAGCACCACGCCTGCCTGCCTGCCATCATACTACCTACCATGAAGGTGAGGGACTTTGATCCCTCTGAAATGATGAACCCCAACCAAAGCCCTCCTATACACGCATGTCTGGGCTCGCAATGTTTTATCACAGAAATAAATAATTAATACAGAAGTTGATATCGCAGATGGGGAACTGCTGTGACAGATGGACCCACACGAGTTTGTTTTTTGACCGTTTTTATTTTCAGGACCGTTTTTATTTTCAGGTTCTTTTTCTTTGTTTTGGTTTATTTGAATGAATGCGGGAAGACTCTGGGATGTTTGAAGAGAAAAGCAGATTTCTGTAAGCAGAGATTGATGGCCAACCTAGAAGAAGCTTGGAAGATCAATCATAGTACTGAAAGCTAATGTGGACTGTGGAGACGTCACTTTAAAAGCTTCAGAGGGAAGCAAAGACTGAAATAGCAGGTGTACTACAAGCCATTCCTGTTATAGTTTGGCAAAGGCTGTGGACCAAGTCTTTTCTTTAATTCCTTTGCACATGTTGAAAGCTTAGATGGGTGGAGGCTTGACCTGAGCTCACCACTCCCTTTAATCCATTTACTATTGAGCATTTCTTTAATCTTGTTCTCTTGAACACATTCCACTTCCTGATGCCCCTTTCCTCCTCAAACTGTACACCTTGTAGTCTTACTCATTTAGCACGCTCCTTTTTATTATGGATCTGCATAAGAGTGACCACTAATAACCGCAGGACAAAACTCCTCACTTTAGGCTAACTTTTCAGACATGGGCAAAGAGCAGCCACATTCTTTGCCCAAATACCATAAGAACAGTCTCTAGGTCACAAACTTAAGTTCTTTTCCACTGAAACCTCTTGGGTCAAGCTCTCACCCTCAGTGTCACCGGTCTTCCATGCTTCAACCAGTGTGGCCCATTAAGCCCCACTTAAAGCTTTCAAATGCTTTCTTATCCTCAGCCCCAAAGTCCACATTTCTCCAAACAAAAACATGGCCAGGCCTTTCGCAGCAAGAATCCAGTCCCTCCTATCTTAGTTATGGTTTCTATTCCTGTGAAAAGACACCATAACCATGCCACTTCTTATAAAGTAAAACACGTATGCTGTCTTACAGTTTCAGAGGTTTAGAGTATTATCATCATGAGGGGAATCCTGGTAGCATACAGGCAGTCATGGTGCTGGAGAAGGAGCTGAGAGTTCTATAATTTTATCAGAAGGCAGAAGAAGACTGAGACACACTGGCAAGATTCGATCTTCTGAGACTCAAAGACCCATCCACAGTGACCTTCTCCCTCCAACAAGGCCACACATACACCAACAAGGCCACAGTTCCTAATAGAGCCATTCCCTATGGGGCAAGCATTCAAACACATGAGTCTATGGGAGCCATGCCCATTCAAACCACCACAAGATCTTCCTGATCTTTGCCCTTGTCCTAAGAATTTCCCTGATGATGAAGTATAAAGTAATGGACTACTCTCTTTGCTGGAAGAGATTTCAAGATGTCTTAATATATCTGTGGCATGTTAATTAATAATCACTGGTATGATCTTCAATGACTAAGAACAAACGGGACACAAATAAAAGTTGTACAGTTTGAAGAGAAAGGAGGTACCAGGAAATTTAATGTGATGGAGTCGATAAGATTAAAAGGAAGCCAGCTCCACACTGGAGTAAAAGGAAGGGCAACCTCAGGGAAAGATCCCTTCCAGCTTATCTTCCATCTAGTGAAAGAAGAAAGGCTAATAAAAGTTTCTACTCCTAAAGTAAATAAAAAGGAATTACTGTGCATGGTTGCTGCAAATGTAATCAAGGGCCAGCCTCCATCTCAAGCAGGCAGCCCAAATTAGCAGTGTTGCCCATGTAGTTCTGGCTCTAGAGTCATGAAAGATACAAGAAAATAAATAGGAGAGGCCCTGGGCCCAGGCAATGTGGGGCAGGACAATCCTTGTATGAAACCTCTGAGAGGTAAGAGATCCGGAGAGTGCATTGCTTGAAGCTGACAAAGAGAAGTCTCAGTTGTGCTGGAGATCCCAAGATATTAGAGGGCTTGAGTCTATGATGGCTGACCAAAGGCATGGCATCAAGATCAGCTAAGGGCTTACATGTTAACAATACCAGAACTATGAAATACCAACCAAGAATATTTGTACACAGGGTGTGGAACAATCCCAAGACGGTAGTATACGTCACATGCAGCAAAGCTAGATGGACAGAGCCAGCTGTCCTTTGACTTTGGACTTGGAACTAAGGATTGAGAGTTTCTGCCTTGCTTTGGCCCAGGATTTCTTTACCATGTCCCCACTCATTTCTTTTGGAAATGATATTATATATTGTATCCTTGTATATTGAAAGTATGTAATTTGCTTTTTGATTTTACAGACGATTAGAGTTAAGAGATTCCCTTGAGACTTAGAAGAGATCTTGAACTTTGAACTTTTAAATAGTGTTGAGTCTAAAAAGCTGTGGAGAGTTTTGAAGTGTATTTTGCATTATGATATGGTTACTATGGAGTCCAGAGTGTGGAATATGAAAGTCTAAATGAGAATGGCCTCCAAATACTCATGTGTTTGAACGTGGATCCCAGTTGGTGGAAATGTTTTGGAAGAATCTGGAGGTGTGGCCTTGTTGGGGGTGTGTCACAGGGAGTTGCTTTAAGATTTCAAGACTCATTGTATTCCCAGTGTGTCTCTGCTTCCTGCTTGTGGAGCATGATGTGAATTCTCAAGGACAGCTCCAATGCCTACCTGCTGCCTAGCAATGCTATGATGGTGATGGGCCTTGCACACTCTGAAACTGTAAACCCCAATTAAACCTATCCTTCCTTGAGTTGTCTTGAACATTGGTATTTTATCACAGCAACAGAATAGTAACTGAAACATCTCCCCAAGTTAACGTCTACCAACTTGCTGTGATAGCGAATAATGATCAATCTAGAAGTGATAAGTTTCTGGCATGCCTATGAGGGACCATGATGATTAGTTAATTCATGCAGGATGATCCACCCTAATGAGACAGCATCTGGGAATGCTGTGCTGGAATCTTGGACTGAATAATAATAATAATAATAATAATAATAATAATAATAATAATAATAATAAGCCTAGCTGTGCAGCAACATTCATTTTCTGTTCTTATATTGTAGATTGGAACTCGGTACCTCAGGATTCTGCCTCTATGACTTTCCTACACAGTGGACTATAACTTCAAACTGCATTTAAGTAGTCTTTTCTCCTTTAAGTTGCTTTTGTTGCTATTTAGCAATAGGAAGAATAAGTATGACAATGCCAAATAAATCATGCAATGTTTACTCTGGATTAAACTATGTCTAAATGATTAAAAAGAACCTGTGTTTGATTTGTTCCTCCCTTACTTCCCTTAGTATCTTTTACAATTTTTCTTCTACAAAATAGTACAAGAGATGTCCAAAATAGAAACACATTCGTAATTATTCTCTACTATATGCACAAAGCATATTTATTTTTTTAAAAATAGTTACTCAAAAGAGAACAAGAAGATATTGAGTTAGAACCTGGAGAAAAGTCAATATTAAGAGTGAGCTACCAACAGGGACACTGGTATAAGTAGCCTCACCCTGGGAAATGGGAAGCAATCTCTGACCTAGCTTCCTCCACTCAACAAAGCTGAAAGAGGCCCACATTCATCTCCCAGGACTGTGTTTGCATCTTTGTGATGTAGTACAGGACACAGCTGAAGAGTCAAAGCACAAGCTATGTGCTCCAACCTGCCATTACTTAAGAGACATTAATTAATCAATGACATTTTACTAGCCCTACCCTTTCACCAAAAGGATCAATACAGGACATATTCTACCAAGAGGAAAAATAAAGTTGGAAAAAGACAGGTGTAAGCAGTCATGATAACTGGACTGTAAATAGCATATTGAATAAGGTGATACAGGGTCAGAAAGAGAACCTGTATATTCTCTCCCTGTGTAGAGCTTGGCTTCAAATTTCCATACATGAATATTTAGGAAGGAGAAGTCCCACTGGAAGAGGTCAGGGAATGAGAAAGCAGTCCTTGAGAGGAAAAATGAGCCTTAAAGGAAATTCAAGTTTACTTGAATTTAAGCAATGCCTATCATAATTTCAACTCCCCATTTACTGAACAATACAGTATTGCATGTTTTATTTAATGGAGGACTTCCTAAAGGTTCAATGTAATTCATAATTTCTCAAATGGCCAATTCTCTGCAGCCCCTAAACGTAATGTTTGTTTCTTATTATTTAGAGACACTACGCCAATTTCATTTCCAGCTTCCTGTCTTTCTTTCCGTTCAGCTACCAGTCACTTTACACCAAGTGGTGTGTTTTACTCATTTCTGATGTTATTTACTGAGGCTGCTCTACACAGTTCTTAAAACTAAGAGCAACTCTATCCTATAATGCTTGCAACAAGCTTACCTATGTATAGCTACTTTTTGTATTGCATTAAAATATTTACTAAGTAAATATTTAATGGCAGAATATCACACTTCCTTTTTTATACTTCAAAAAAAAATGGATGCCCAAATTATAAAATAAAGAGACACATTTCTGAGACAAGAGAGTAAGGCCTCCCATGTGCTTGGCAAATGATTTACCACTGGGCAACACCCACAAATTTAATTGTTGACTGCAGTACTTTCTCCAAATGCATTAAATCAATAAACTGGAGGGATAAACCAATAATTAAAAGATAGGAGAGTTATTGTTTTCCCCCTCAGTTATCCATATTAGTTTAGTATACATTTTTCTCTTTATTCAAGTATACACCTCTACAAGTTAAAATGAATTCATCATTGAAAACGGCATTTCCATGCAAGCAAATTTAAACTGTCATGAGTAAAGCTGAACATAAGTATATAAACATTATACCTCCACCTAAGCTTATGAGTTGCTGCCCTCTGGAAACACAAGCATCTACAAAAATGAAAACAACATTAGAAACAAAACTAAATACTTCAAGACCGTAGTGGAATTTCAAGAGGAGAAAATGAAATTTAAGTCCTGCTTGGCATTGGAGGGCATTTTAAGGGGCAGAATCTTGTCAAGAAATCAAGACAGAGAAGGCAGTGATAAATGTGGAAGGCAAAAAAGGACTGCTAATCAATCAGCAGGAGCAGCATGCCAGAGAAGGTGAGACTTGAGATAGGCAGTCTTGAACTCCAGAGGGAAGATAAAGGGCTGACAGTTCAGATTTCATTCTGTAGGAGTTTTACCTCCAAACTGACAGGAATGTATAAGCTGTGACAACAACCACCACAACTGCATCAAATGATTCTCTAGATTTCCCAATCATTACACCAAAGTAGATAACTTAAATTTTTATTTTCCAAATTTTTATTTAGAAAAATCAATCATGCATATGTTTGTGTGTGTGTGTGTGTGTGTGTGTGTGTGCGCGCGCATGCCTGTCTCTGTGTGTCTATGTATGTGCATGTATGTATGTGGGCATGTCTGTGTGTGTGTATGTGTGTGTGTGTGTACATGTCAGGGGGTATTATGTGCATGTGATATTCCCATGAAGACCAGAAGAAGGCATCAACTCTCCCAAAGCTAGAGTTACAGGCTTCTATGAACCACTCAATGTGTGTGCTGGAAACTGAACTTGGTCATCTGCAAAAGCAGCATACACTGTTAACCACTGGACCATCTTTCCAACTCCCTGTTTCAAGCACTTTAAGGCCACTGATCTGTTACTCAACCCCTTTGTGAAATCTCAAGCAACACGGGGACATTCAAAGGCAGAACTCATTTCTGCTAGTCTGTTAGAAAATTATTTCCAAGTGTTGGGTTGGAATTCTAAAGAAGATCTGGATATGGACACTCTCTATTCTATTCTCCGAACATAATTTGAGTTTTTGTTCTTTTTGTTTTTTGTTTTTGTTTTTGTTTTTTCCTTTCCCGGGCACATACATTTCTAAATGAACATGGGACTTATTTATGAGATAAACTTACCATGATACTTTGGTGCTTGCCCTTGACTTTGAACTTGTTTGAACTGGCATGTGCCCAGTATAGTGAACTGCACTATTGATTTGATATGAATACAGAAAGGAAAATGATTTAAAAAAAAAACTATCAGATATCTCCTTTGACCAATCAATTGATTGATCTCCTCTCCCTATCTTCCTTCCATGAGTGCCTTCTTCTACCACACATGCCTACCTTCTCAATGTCCATCTCAAGTCTAGAGTAGTCTAGAGTAGTAGATTATGCCAACCTTGACCCAAAACCTCCAAACTATGAGCCACAGGAAAGAATTCTATCTTAACTTTATACCCACTATTTGATCATACAGTGAAGAAGCCTTGTACTACTAGTTTCTTTTATACCCCTGTGATGAAGTACCTGGAGGAAGTAACTTAAAGGAGGAAAGATCTGTTTTTGTCTATGCAGTCAGTCGTGAGTGGAGCTCACAACTGTGGTCTCCGGTCAGTCTGTGGCAAGAGGATCTTAGAGCAGTACCCTTTTATATCTTATATGGTGTTGATGAGAGAGAGAGAAAGAGAAAGAGAGAGAGAGAGAGAGAGAGAGAGAGAGAGAGAGAGAGATATGAAAGTGGAACCAGACAGAGCAACTATAGTCTTCAAGGCCACCACTTTTGATGATCGACTTCTACCAAGTCCACAGTCCCAAAGGTTCAAAAACCTCACGAAAGAGCTTGACCGGCTGGGGCCAAGTGTGAGATTGTATGGGCCCATGGGGAAACATCCCACAGCCAAACTGAAACAGTGAATCAAACAGAAAATTATTCCTCCATTTTTTTTGTGTGTGGAAATACACACTCCATGCCACTGTACACCGTGAGTATGTAACTTGTCTTTGATTTTAGAGAGCCTCGCTAGCATTTGCCTTTAGGCTCAGAGAAGATGTTGAATTTCACCTTTTGAGCAATGTTGAAACTGTTAAGATGAGGACTTTCAGGCTAGTAAGATGGATCAATTAGTAAAGACACTTACCGTGTAAGCTTGTCCTCTGAGTTCAATACTTGGAACCCACATAAGTGAAGGAGACAACAGATTTCACAAAGTTGTCCCATGACCCCAACATCCGTGCCATGGCAGATGCAAACACATCAGCAACACCACCACCATCATCACCGTCACCATCACCCTCTTTGTTGTCATCATCAGTATTTAAAAAACTATGGAAATTCTTGGAGATAATATGAATTAATTTTGCTATTATGAGATGAACATGGATCATTGGGGGTAAGTTATGATTTAAGTAAATAGTTCGAGTATCAGACAAATGTGCAGTCACCTTAGTTGTCAACTGCTTGGGACACATCTCTAAGATGAAAGATCATACAACTTGGTCTGTCTTAGAAGGTATATACTTAGGATTAGCTAAGGGAGAAGACTTGTCTTGAACCTGGGTGACACTACCTCATGTACGAAGATTAAATAAGGGGCTGCAAGAAGAAATTCTATCACAGAAATAGTCATTCATTCTATATTCATTATTCTTCATCTCTTTCTTTCTCCATCCCTTTCTGGTTGCCAGGAATCGAGCAGCCACTGCTCCAGATCCCTGCTAGCATATTCTCCCTCATCTTGGGCCCAGAATCAACGGACCTGAGGGCTCTGCACTGAACTGAACCACCGATTCCTTGAGGTAAAATAGTTCCTCACTTTAACATGCTTTTCAAGTATTTCTTCTGCCACAGAATTCTGTCACACATCTCAGGGACTTACTGCAATCCTTAATGCCACTAGCTTGCAGGGTCTTTGAGGAGGAGAGGAAATAAAATGGGGACACTGTGGAGGGTTGGTATCAGGTGAGACTAGTGTCTTTAGAAAAAAAATGGAAATGCAGAAACAGATACACACTGAAGAGAGATAAGGTAAAAATACGGGAAGAACCAGTCAAACATAGTCAAACATAGGCCAGAAAAGCCCTACTCTCATGCCTCACTGAAGAAGCCAGCCCTACCTACATCTGGGACTTGTAGCCTGCAAAACTGTGAGAAAATGCATTTCTGTTATTTATACCATACTGTCTGATGCACTTCTGTGTAGTCTTAAGGAACTAATACAATCATGATTTCAACATGTAGATAAATAGCCTTAGTTTTCTGAAAAGAAATGTGGATATGCCAGTGGGATGATAGAATTGGTCAGAAAGAAAGAAAGAAAGAAAGAAAGAAAGAAAGAAAGAAAGAAAGAAAGAAAGAAAGAAAACAAGCAAGCAAGCTGGTAGGAAAAGGATAAAGTAGGACATGCAAAGAAGATGATCATAGGCAAGAAACATTAAATTCAGAATGCATGGAATCTCAGTTGTCACATGACATGCAACGACCAATGCAGAAGGCATGATTGAATTTCTAATATGGTAGTTCACATCAGTGGCTGACATTAGAATCTAGAGATGGAGCCTCTCAATCTTGAGCCTGGATCATAGATTGCAAACCAAACTTCAGTTAGAGGGCCTCAGAATCAGACTCAACCCTGCCATTCTAGAGACATGACTAATTACCAGAATAAGGTTCAATCCCCAGACATAATGCCAGGAACCCACTAGAAGCAAGAAAGCCACACTGGCCCATGGACCAGAAGGCTAGCACGTGGATCAGATCAATGACAAACATTTCTCAGAACCTTAGGCTGGAGCTAGAAACAAGATGTGTTCCACGCTCAAAGAGAAGGGACAAGCAAGAAGCCTCAAGGGCAAGGAACTGGGAGGCTCTGAACACCCACGTTCCCTTCTCCCTCCAGGATGGTGTGAAAGGAGAGTATCCTGTGCTTCTGAGATCTTGTGATTCTCCTGAACTGAACCAAGAGTAAGGACAATCTTTTCATTCACCGGGTAAAATGGGTCAGAACACTGCAGTATGATTCTGCATTTTACAAGGGACCCGACTGAGATCGAATAGGTGGCAATGAGATCCTAAACAGCAAACAGTTTTCTGAATGGGCTTTGAAACACAAACATTTCCCCTTCAAATGACCGGTAGTTACTTATTTTTAAGATGTTCTATACTGATACAGTTATCACATATCACATGCAAATATTATGTGATTATTTTTAAGGATGTAGTGCAGATGTTAATTTAGTTTTCCTGAGTCAAGAACAGAAACTTATATCAGATGCTGCTAAATGACTAATATTCCTAGCTGTAGCCTAAATTGGAAAGACATATTATGGGATATAATTGTGTTAGATGTAAAGATTTAAATTCTTTCCTTTTTATGGAGCTTCTTTCCTTTTATAGAATTTCTTTATCTCCATAACTCCTAATTTAGAATAAAGAAGTTTTTTGGTCATTTTTATATAGGGCAGAATCTGAAACTAAACACCTAGTCTTCTTTTATGATTTACCTATTTTTAGTATAGAATTAGAAGTTGGGAATCATGTTATAAGAGAAAGACAAGAGACAGAGACAGACAGACAGACAGCAAAAAAGTTGAGGAGAGGTGTTATGGTCTTTCCAACTCTTCCAAAGATTTAAATTTCACATATGTTTAAACAGCTGAGGCCCATTACATATCTCTCATGTAGATTTCCCGTCTCTTGTCTCTTAAGATTTCTCTCAGTTCTCTCTCCTCTAACCAAAACAAGCAGCATCTGAATTCATCACTCACTGGTGCAGATTAAGAGGAAGGATCATATTTATCTCTCACTCATCAAAGCTAAACACTGCTCTCTCTTCCCTTTCCTGTATCATTTGTAATACCTAAAAGAAGAGAATCAGACAAGTCGAATTTGTGGGTGTCACTGCTCCTGTTATTATATTATTCCGGCTGTCCGATTATTATACTATGGCCATATCATTCATGTGTAAGTTAATAAGACAAATTAGAGAATAAACTAGAAAAAACACTTGGCTGGACACTAAGCAAGCATACAGGAATATATAAAGTGAAAACATATGTGCATACACAGACTCACACACACTTCAAAGAAATAGGGAATTTACATCTTATCATTTACCCAAAGTGAAGGAATCAAGCCACTTCTTCCAACTCCTTCTGACTTAGGACTTCAACATTAAGTTCCTTGCTAGAATATGTGAATCAACACCTTGGAACAAAGCAGTAGTTCTTCATCCCCGAACTGGCTCCATTTCTTTCTTTTCTCAAGATGGCACCATCTTGGCCTCTCTTTACTCACAGACCTCTTCATAAATGTTCACTAGAGCTCCTCGGGTAAATTTACAAGCCTTCTAAAAATCAAGATTAACTCTTATGTTTGCCCTTTCTCTTCTTATGGTTAATATCCATCAGCTATGAGAAAGAGTGACACATAAGCACTTAGATACTTGGGAGCACTCAGACCAAAACGAAATTTCATTAAAACCTTCCTGTCAATCTCAGGGATCTATGCTGAAGAAAAGGCACAAAAATTCTAAGAACCAGAAGTGGATCTTCCAGACACAACAGGGCTGGTGCACGTATGAACTCATAGATACTGTGTCAGCTTGGACAGCCAGACAAAATTCCAGCACTGAAAAGAGAAGTAGACATGAAGTCCCACACCTAATAAAAAGCTATTTGCAATGGATAACTTCTGGGAAAGGGAAATTTAGTTTTCTCCAATTGAGTATCACTGGCTAGATCAACCATACTCCAGGACAGGCTCCAGGCCCTGGAATAGTTGGCCAGCGTAAAGCAGACTCCATGTTTTTTGTGTGCTTCTTGTTTTGTTTGGATTTATTTTGTTTTATTGGTTTTGTTTGCTTTGAGTTTTTTTTTCTGAGAGAGGGAGGGAAAAGTGAGAGGAAGAGAACGAGAGAGTGGTTGCACGAATCTGGGTGAGCAGGAAGGTGAGCGGAATCTAGGAGAAGTTGGGGGAGGAAAAGAATAAGTTTGAAGATCCATCCAACGATTTGAGCATGCTGCGCGGTGACCTGCTGCACGGTGACCTGCTGCACGGTGACCTGCTGCGCAGTGACCTAATACCCAACCCTTGTTTTGTTTTGTTTCTGTGAAAATGTGTCTCGCTGTGTAGCACAGGCGAGCCATGCACTTTCCATAGACTTGGCTGGCCTCCAAGTCTCAATCCTTCAGCCTCAACCTCCCAACAACACCGCAACCTCCTCAACCTCCACTACAATCACGTGTCACCACAGCCAACTATAATTATTTGTTGGTCATACTCTCAAAGGAATGTAAACTCTGAGGGAAGTATCCATAGAATGTGGTAACTGTACACTCACTAAGAATTAAAAAGACAGCCGAGTTTGGTATATAAAAGTAATAATGTCAATGGATCAATATGGTAATATATCAAGTAGTTACAATACACTAAATATCATGCTAAATATTTGTATCAATTGTGAAATTAATAAATCAGACAAGCCAATATCCTAGATACTGTCAGCTGTAACTTGGTCTCTCACTGCTGTAGAGGAGTTTTAATCCAGCAACATGGCCACTCTGGCAAGGGATAACATCCCTTAGATGCCTCAGATCGTCCTTCTAAGTCTATATAATCCAGCAAGAAAGCAGATATGCCATGGATTACAGTACGATCTGGCTGGAATATGAACACACCCTTAGTACACACTTTTAATCTCTGATAATAAAGGTAAGGTTAGTTTGTAGAAGGATGCAGCCATGTTTGAAAAATTACATTAATAAAATTGAGGGGAAAACAAAATGATGAATCAGAGAAAGATTTGACAGAATGAGTCAGAGATGGGATACAGGAAACTCTCATGAGAACAGCACAGGAAAGAGAGGCTACTGAAAAGCAGCTAGAGAAAAAGTGAGGGGTTGTGTGGTGTGTGCATATGGTAGTTTTACGGAATAGTTTCACTGGAACAGGCTGCATAGAGAACAAGCTAGACACAAGTGAAGATAGAAGGAGCCAGAAGAGTATGAGGCCAGACAGAACAATTCAGTCAGAACCTGGGAGAAACTGGACTGAATCAGTCAGCTTGGAAGATTAGATGGTACAGAGGCTAGAAGCTTTTAGGTTAGACCTAGGGATAGTTAGAGCAGAGAAGGAAACACTCTGGGCTCAGTCCAAGCTGTGTATTCATACAGCTTCAGTATAGCTCTCATCTTATCCCTTCATCTGAGGCTATAAAAGCAATATTTACAGGCTGACACTTTAGATCATATACTATGGTGGTCTGAAATGCATACCAAGGCATCCATTGCTCCTCCAGAAACCTCTTTAGAGACCACCCTTCTCCTGCTTATCCCACTGGGTCCTCCGACATACAAAGCAGCTTGTTTTTCCTTCGCTGTGCATGTCAGACACAGGCAATTATGCCACAGAGAATACTACTTTATGTACTATTATGGTTTGGCTCATGCCTTTGGGGAGCATTTTCACTACACAGCCCAGGCTGGCATCATATTCATGGCAATTCTCCTGCCTCAGTTTCTGGAACGGTTTTAAGATTACAGACGAGCCTACATGTCCTTCTGAGGCTCACATGTTGAAAGTTTGATTTTACATGTGACAGTGCTCAGAATGAGCTTTGGGAGCAGTATTGGATCATGAGGAATCAGCTATTACCAACTAATCTGATTGATTTGTGATTCAACATTATTATTGATATATGATAGAAATGATTACAGGAGGTAGGATCTAGTTAAAGGAAATAGGTCACCAGAGACATGCCCTGGAAAGATGTCCTTTGGTCCTGGTCCCTTCCTGTTATTCTCTGTTTCCTGCCACCATGAGATGGACAGCCTCAGCAGCATGTTCCCTCAGCCAAAATGCTCTGCCCACTGCAGACTCAAGCAACTGAGCCAACCAACCACACAAGACATCTCTGAAACTGAGAGCCAAATTTAATCTTTCCTCTTTTCAAGTTGCTTGTCTCAGGTATTTGTCACTGTGACAAAAAAAAAAAAAAAAAAACTGACACAGATGTCTGTAGGGCTGACATCACAAGCAAAATCAAGACAGGAAGAATGCTAATTTAACATCTGGTTTTGATGCATATGCATGATCTTTCATTCAACAACTTCAAAAGTTAGATATTTATGCCAATAAGAAAATGAAGACACATGAAGGTTAAGTAATCTGTGCAGTCACAAGGTATTGCGGACTGTCATGGATGCCAAAACAGCCCTTAGAGAATTGTGGAATGTGGTGGCATTTCTTAATAAATTTCCAGTAGGAACACGTCTACACCACACTATGAAGAGGTTAGTTATATTACTGTTAATACTTCATTTTGTGGAGATTAACTTAGGACTGAAGCATTAGAGTAGAACTTTGATGCTGGGAAAATTCAAATCTTTCACTTGAAAATGTGATTAAGTACAAACTAAGACATATGGATTTATGATGCTCCTGTATGTAAGAGCTTTATATAAGAATAAGAGCCTTTACTCCAGCTCGTGAGGTATGGCTAAAGTACCAGCGAAGGCTGCCAGCAGAAGGAAGGAACAACACACATCACACCAGGCCCTGCATCCAATTGTCCACGCAGCTAGTCAGGTTTTCTCAAATCATAGCTTGTTCCTGTAATGTGTAGATGATAACCAAGAGTCCATATGCATCCGGATATGTAGCATAAATATTTGGTGTGATTCTATTCTTTAAGGAAAACATGCATGTCTACTGCCCCAATCAATAGTTATCAGCACAACGGTCAAATGGACGAATTTATGTAATTAACACTGACTCGACTTCTTCAGGGGAAAATAGACCTGTAGTCTATTCATTCATCAATTGACTGTAAAAGTCTGTCGTAGGTATGCAGCTTACAAAGAGATGCCATCTAAAGGAAAGCTAAAGGAGTCAAATTCATCTTAAATACATATAAACTCCAAAGACAACTATCTCAAGGTTTTGGTTTTTGGTTTTTTTTTTTTCAAGAACACAAACGATAGAATGAGATTTATTAACTCTTTCTGTATAGAGCTCCGCGCTGTGTGGGCACTAGGAGGTGACAGGAATGTAGAGGACCCAGGCACAAGCAGTTTCTAGCTAGATGATGACAAAACGTATTATTTTTAAATAAAATCTATGATATTTAGTACATAATATAGTATTATCTAGAAGTTATAAATCATGGGAGAGTGAACCTGAAAGAATAGCCCTACCCAATTCCAAATACACTGATAAACACAAAGGAAACCCACACTATCAGAAGGAAGTTAGTCACCACCAAAGTTAGCACTGTAGTCAGCTCTATCTGAAGGAACAGCATCAAAATGTGAATACTGAAGCATTTCCTAGACCGGCATTTTTAAATAGTTTTTTCTGAACACGTGAAATATAGCCGGTGAGATTAAGGAAGTGAATGGTTACATTTATTTAACTTCAGTTAATTTGAGCCTAAATAGTTATACATGACTATAAGACTGTAAAATATTGGTTTAGAGGGAAACGCCTATCGCACTGCCTCAGTTACTTGGGAATGTTAAGTTCATACCTCAAAATTACTATGCAAAACATAATATGTAACGCCTCAAATAATATCATTTAGAATCTATTCACAAATTTGGAGAAGGATCGATTTTAAAATCGGAAAATGTGCCTTCAAAAATTGAATATGGGCAAAGAAGTTTTTTTATATATAGTTGTTTTTGGTGAAAACAACTCATTTACACGCAAAGTTTAGTTTTCTAGAAAATAAGTTATTCCCCCACAAATGCACCCCAGAATTGTAACTTCAAAACGTGAAGATTGAACCTCTTTCCCTGAACGACAGGAAGCAAAATCAGTAAGAAACTCTTCTTACTCGGAACTGAAGCTAGCAGTGGAGGTTTGTTAAATACATTAAAAAAAAAAAAAAAAGTACAACCTTCCACAGCCCGCATTTCTACCCGAGAGTGCGATGGGTGTCCACCTCTAATCTTGAAACACAAATATCTTCACCTGCTTCTGTGACCTTAGCTCGTGGACCTCAAAAGCCAGTAAGCTTGGGTCCACCGGGAGCCACGCGCTTCTAAGTGCGCCTCACAGGCACGCCTGAAGGGGGATGGTGGCGCCTGTGCGTCTGGTACGCAGGGAGCTCAGAGCGCTGCATCTCCGCGGCGGCCGTCCCGGCGCATCTCTCCGGCGCAGGTGCGCTTGGCACAGCGGTCCCCCAGCCCAGCATCTCCGGGCAGGCAGGCACCGGGCGCACATCTCCACCTCCGAGCCGCGCTCACCTTTCTCACTCACGCTCTCGCTCTCCAGCTCCACGTCCTCGCAGCTCGTGTACTCCGGCGTGGACACGCCCTCCTCCTCGGAGCTGCTCACCGACATCTGTCTCCTCTTGCCTCCCCGTTTGGGCCGGTGCGGCTTGGGCGGGGATGGTCTCACGGACTCGGACTGATCTGAGCTCAGCGAGTCGTTCCGCAGCATGCTCTCCGCTTTCTCGCGCTTGGTCTTGCGCAGGAGCACGGCCGAGCCCGGGTCCAGGCGGCCCTGCTTACGGAGCGGCTCGGGGACGCGCGGTTCGGGATGCTCTGCGGGACCCGGGGCTGGCCTCAGCGGCGGCGGCCCGTGCTCGGCGGGAGGCTGGGCGGCGGGCGCGCGTGCGCGCGGGGACTCCGGGGGAGAGACCCTGGCGGTGGCCGGCGCGCGCTTGCCCGCCGTGGCCTCGGCCGGCGCGGCGGCGGCAGCCTCGGTGTGCGGGAGCGCCACGTCGCTGTGGCGCCGCTCGTGCCTCGCTCGGGACACCCGGGCGTGCATGCGCATCTGCTGCTCCTCTGGCGGCGCCTTCACCGGGTAACGAGCCAGGTTCGGGTCGCTGCGGTACCTAGTCTGGTACTCTTCCTCCTTCCTCTGCTTCTCGTCCGCCGCCACCCTGCCATCTTCGCGTTTCTCAGGCCGGGCCGGGTAGTCCTGGGAGCGCCCTTTCTCCAGTCTGCGGGTTTCCCGCCTCTCCTTCCTCTCCCGCTCCTCCGTGGTCCCTTCCCCGGGTTGCACCACGGACTTGGGGACACGTTTGCGCTCGCTCTTCGGGACTCCTTTCCCATTCTGTTCCGAAAGTCCAGGAGCCTTCTTCCTGTGATGCGCAGAGAACAGTTGATAACATTTAAACAGCACACCAAGAAACATTTTTGTCTCAGCATTCAAGCCCTAAAGCAATTATTTCATATAATTAGTTCGAATCCCGTGTCTACTTAAAATTTGAAGTCAAGAACCGAGTTAAATTTATGTACCGATTAGGATTTAAAATGTGATTTGCATTACAATATAATCAAAACTTTCTTTTCACCTTTTAAAGTTTGAATTAAAAAACAAAACAGTATCAATTCAATAGGCCCATTTTATGCTTACATTCTTATGACTTAAAATGTTTCGCACAGAAATAATATGGATAACAATAACACAGGATCTGAAGATAAGCATACATCTCTACAAGATTAAATGTGTTTTCCACACAAGTATAATATGAATATTGCATACTTAAAATTCTTGATTATCAAGGAAGTCTTTAGAATTACTTGTGTGCTCACTTCAGAAATCAAATCTCTGATAACAGCAAACTCATTTTGATGTGAGTATGCCCAAGCCTTTCTTTTGTGGTGTTAATCAGAAAACAATGGCTAAACCATATTGTTTGTTTGTTTGTCTGTTTGTTTTGTTACAGTGCTGGGACTCAAAGCCAAAGTCATGTGCATGCCAGGCAGCCCCTCTGCCACTGAGTACCCTCAGCTCAGACATAATGCAATGTGTGAAGCTGCTGCTCCTTCTCACTCCTCATTTCTTTCTTATTTCCAAACAGAGCTCCAAAGAAGAAACTAGTTTTTAAATCTTTCTTTATATGTGTTTTCTCACAGGTGAAGAGAAAATTAAAGGAAAGGGGATTGGCAGGCTTTTGAATCCTGTAAAGGTATAATACTTCAGGGTCCTCTTTAGTATGTCTCCATAAAAAAGGGCTTGGCCAGGCAAGACACCGAGGTTATGCCAGAGGAGTGCTTTGGAATTCTAAGGACCATGGGGAATCCTCTTCAAGAACATAGTATTTCTCCACAAACCCGTGTGTGTGTGTGTGTGTGTGTGTGTGTGTGCGCGCGCGCGCGCGCGCGCACGCGCACGCACTCACAGGCACAAGTGCACACAAACGTATGTGTATACGTAACATGGGAATCAGTTGTTTCTGGTTAGCAAAGTGTAGTTGCTCAGATACATTGTGGGATGAGGGATGGAGAGAGGCTATTGAGGACAGAAAGGGAACAAGTGGCAGTAAGTCCAAAAGAAGCATGGTGAGTTCTGCTTGAGGTATGTATGCCAAGGAGGCACTTCAAAATGAAATGGGCGTGGATCTGGAAGTGGATCTCCAAGTGTGAGGTTGCGATTTTGCAATAGAAGGAGTCTGGTACCACCACATCTTAATAATTACTAACCATGGTTTTCAAAGATCCCATGACTGTATTCTTTGCAAATATTTCATTGGGTTTTACTTGCTAGAAGCTTGTATTGAATCGGTTTACTCTTCTGGCGATGCTGTAATTATTGTTTACCATGCAGAGTTCATAAGAGAATTCAAGGATACCCGTCTGTGAGGGTGCTTAAATCAGCTTGGGTGTTATGCAAATGGTAGAATTGATTCCCTATTCTGTTTTGGAGGTCCAGCTAATGATACTTTTTCTCATCACTACCGTTAATTGTTCTGTTTCTCCTAGCTCCCGATTAATGCTCAAGAACGGTCAAGAAATCCTCGGTAATTGGAAACGAATCATCATTCTTTCAACCTTTCTTCCCTGAGGCTTCCCAGTCCAAACTTGCACCTGCCCCTTCTCTGCCTATACACCTATAGACCACTGCTTGTATTAGTGTTCAAGCTGTAATTTAAAATGTCAACAGGCTTCCGTACTCCTTGGCATTTTATGTCGGTTTTTATCATAAGCCAAACTTTATTCCATTTTTAGAAACAACTTTACAGCTCTACCAATTTTGTCATATTTAAAGGTACCATCTCCTGATAAGTACCAAACTGTATATGTAATATTTTTGTTTCTTAACACACTACACTTTGGAATCAAGTGAGCTTCATCCTGTTGCCTCTATAGTACTTCTGACTTCTTTCAAAATAGTTCTGCTTACACTCATGCTCCCCCCTACTGTTGTCTGTCTCCCCTCCAATATCTGGGAATCTTAAAACCTATAATTCAAAAGCCTTTTCTTTTGTTTCTGGAGCTTCCAGGTTCTGTGCGTATTTTTCTTGCATTGATCAATCAATCAATCAGCATCCTGACTAATTGCCTAGGTGACTGTCTTCCCTGAGATATCGCTTCCCCATAATGTGAGGAAAAGGCCATGTTCTCATCATCTCTGCACCCTCTGGTTCCTGGCACTGAGTTTAATTATAGTGCTTGCTTAATGAGTGCTGGCTGAATTTACAGCCATATTCAGTTAGGTAGGCATGGCATGTTGGCCAGGGACCTTGTGTTTTTCTTTCATACTTGGCACAGCCCCGCAAAGTGTGTTATCACTGCCTATATGGACTGTCATCTAGATCTGCTTTACTTTGAAGTCATCGCGGTTGGAGACCACTCTTACCTAGTGGTAGAAGTAGAAGTTACACAGACAAAGCAATCAAGCTTAGTCCAGGTCCTGCCTGTTCAAGTAACCTACACATATTGTATCCGCTGGCTATGAAAGTGTGTCCCTACATTCACAGTTCTTAATTGATGCGCTGACATCACCAGGTGCTGGCAGAATATAAGTATATCTGTTCTTGCCTCTTCTGCTTAAGGCATTCTCTGATGGGCTTTAATAAAGATCTGATGGCCAACAGAAGAAGCAGGAAGAGAGGGCAGAACTTCCTGTCAGAGAGAAGGGCTCTGGGAGAAGAATTAAGAAGCAGGAGATTCAGCAGCAGAGGGAGAGGTCTGCATAAAATTCAGAGGGAACACAGAGTAGACCCACACATGGTGGGATGTAGGACAGAAGTAGCTAGATTAGAGAAGCCCAGAGGGCGCCTAAGCTTTTAAAACATGTTCGAGTCTCCACGTCTTTATTTAAGCCTCTGGCAGGTTAGTGAAAGTCACATTATACCACTAGTCAGGAGCCTCATGAAAACACATCAGTGTTGGGGCTTCACACACGCCGGCTTGTGTTCTACCACTGCGCGACTCACCCAGGAGAGGGAGTTCTGCCATATATCATTTTTGATGTCTCTGATTTCCAGTGAACACCACCACCTCAAATAAATGAATGGGTGAATGAAACATTTGAAGTACATTTTCTGATCTTATTTTTCGCTTACATCTTTGATGCCTTTCCATTATGCCTAGGATAAAAATCTATGAAAAGCTCTTCCCTTACTACCTTGCCAGATATCTCTCTATTCTTCCTCTGGTACTTGAACTCTAGCCTGTGGCATCCTTTAGAAAGACCTCAAACAGAATGGTTCCATTCAAAAAAATAGTCTCTGATGTCCCATAATGCATTTCAGTAGGCCAGTTGCTTATTCTATAAATAGTGCTTGTTCTATAAATAAGCTTTTATCAGGTCACAGTTGGAAGCTTATAATTGAAATGATTGGCTTAACTTTCATCGGCATCTATGCAAGGTATGAAAGACAAGCTTCCCAACACAGGTCTGTTATGTGCTGACATATTTTAAAGGTTGGCAAAAATCTCAGGCCCATTGCTGCCTTGAATATGAGCCGTAAGAAGTAATACTTCCACATATTCCTCCAAATAGACTGGGCTCTTGATAACACATGGTCCTTTCCAGCAAGCCCTCAACTTTTGTTTACAGTGTTAGAGAATTATTACCTTTCCCTCGGTGGCTCACTTCTTGACCTTGATGCCTGTTTCTGTTCAGGTCCCAAGGCTTGCTGTGAAGGCTCAGCCCCTTTGTTCCTGTCCGATGGTGCACCAGGGGATACAGTGTCTTGGGAAGAGACAGCTGCTGTACTCAAGGGCGTCTGAGACCTTGATCGCTCTTGGAGCCGTGCTTTCTTTTCTCTTGGCACCTCAGATCCAGCACCTGTAGCTGTGTCACTCAGAGTCCCATCTTGACTAGGCTGCTGAGGGCCACTTCCAAAAAACCACGCTCCAGATTTCGTTAAGATTTCTTGTTGCTTTCGACATAAATTGCATACCCACATAACCTATTTGGAGAAGAGAAAGAACAATATAAACTTTCTCCATCATTTAGAAATACCTTACTTTTAGTATATTAATATTTCTTATACAAAAGAACATCATCTTCTTCATGTACCTTTGAAAATTTCTTATGAAAATATGTTTTACGCAATTCACAGTCAACTATAGCAATGCCTGGGCTTAAAGAGTAAGCAAGCAGAGTAGAATATTTTTCTCACTTATCTTTAATTTAATGATTCTGAGTTTCATATTACTCATGTATGTCATATTTTGTATAATTGACTGTGATGTTTCTTTAAACCGTCTGTTAGCATAAATGCTCTAGGTGAGGCAGATAACTGATCAGAAATTATTGTAAAGAGCTCTAAAATATTTCTGTACATCAACTATCTCAAAGGATTGTATAAATGTCCAACTTCTCTTCACCATCTATTATTAAAGTCATGCATGAAAGTTAATTACATAGAAAGAGAGTTCAGAGCAAAAGACAAAGCCAGCTCATATATTTCCTCTGTTTTCCTAGCAATGCATTAACGGCGAGCTTTTTGATTTTATGGTATAGATGGTATGATTAATTTAAATAAATTTACTTAAAGCAATGCATCTGAGGCTGAATTTATTAACATGTGACAAGCGAAATGTAAGATTTCTTAAAACATTTTAGAACATTTAGTAACACACATAATGATAAGTGATGAAATATCACTTAAGGTCAACATTTAATTTTCCACTCTTAGTGACATTTAAAATTAATATAGTACAAGGACCAATGCTAACTGAAAATATCGAAGAAAATGAGCAGTGGCTAGTACTAAGGACAGAGATAGGTGGTGGCACACCCAGGAGCTCGCTCTCTCTCTGAATATGTGACATACAACTAGGGAACAACTCATTGCAAAAGCATGTACCAAAATAGTTAGACTAGACTGTAATCTCTATTTAAAGTGGAAGCCAAGTGAGTCTGTGCATGGCACCCTGTATCCCCATCTTTTTAAACCACATGAGTAAACTTGATCACATGTGCTGATTCTACAAATGAATTAAGAGCGAGAATTAATTAATCTACAAATGAATTACATGGAAAGAGAGACTCCCCCAAACCACGACTCCCTTGACAATATATGATAGCCCTCCTGACTCTCAGGATGGGGGAAGGATGTGCCTACATCTTATGTCTGACAAGACACCCATAAGTCCTGAAATCCTGTGGTTCAAAGAGCTTATAAGAAAGCTTTTTCACTTTACATCAACAATGTAAATCCTAGGCATGAGTATCTTAAATACATAAAAAGCAAGTCATAGTCAAACTTTAAGAATGGGCTTCTTGTTTCTACAAAATAAATCCTTTCCCACCCCTTACCAATTCCGACTCCCCTCTTCCTCTCTCCTCTCTCTGTCCTCCTCTGTCCCCCACTGTCTCTACCCTTTATCCAGGTCCCCCCAATAAACTGCCTTTTATACTAGGCCTGTCATATCCCTGATTCTCAGGGGACTCCTTGGCAGGGGCCCCTAAGGTGCCCCTCCTGCTGTATTATACCACAGTGGTTTGTAAAACACAACAGCCTTAAATTAAATAAAATGTCACAAAGGAAAGTAGCAGTGCTGAGAAAGGAGGATAATTTTTGTTAGATAATAATAGACAATAATAATTCTGGCTTCTCAAAATGCTATCACAGTTTTGTTTATTCCTTAATTTTAAGCATTAAAATATGGTTAATAAAAGGCAGCTGACAGATTTCAGGAAGAGTTCAAATTTTGAATATACTGAACAATAAAAAAATTAAATTTTATAATGCATTTGATTTAATCTCCAATGATAAATAGGTCAAAATTGCTGGACAAGAAATAGTCATACTTTAGAGGACAATTTTAAAGTACTGTTTAATATTTAACTCTGTGATATTTCATATGTATATTTTTAAAATTTACAAAAAATATTCTTTATTCCAAATTGCTCCAATGTCTTATTTTGTTCTATATCATAATAACTCAAAATCTTTGTTTAGGAATTTTCTATGTGGGATGAGCTGCTTCAGGAATGTGAAACAAAATTGATTATGAAAGATATATATATAATAAATATATATACAAGTATATATACTAATATACTTGTGTGTTGCATGATAGTAGCTCTCAATCTCTGTTTTTGGTTATATACATTATGCATATAATATTACCATAATAATATGCTAATACAAAAAGAAATTTATTATATGTATGTATTAGATCTATAGATACACTAGATATAAAAATATACCATATTAAAACAGAAAAATAATATATACTTCATACAAAAGTAACAGGCATGTACAAAGTGATCCAGATTGTAAGTCACAACACAATTGTGTGCATTTAAGATTTTCATTTTGAATTACAATTATTAATTACATTTGTCTGGAGTTATAAATAATCAAAACCTTGTGTGCAGAGACATCTTTAGCAGATTTCTTCTTATAAAAGATCATAAAACCTATATTAAACCAAATCTTTAACACACACATACGCGCGCGCTCCTTTTAGATATTGTACTATGCAGGATTCAGTGTCTTGTGATGTGTTCCAAGCAAATCTAAACTAAGCAATGCCTGTGTGATAGTAATCTTAGTTCAGATGTTTAGGAATGAAGAACAAAGTGGAATAAAAGATATTTGTGATATAACATGGCTTCTGAAACTCCATTGAAAAACTCGAGAAATTATATACTGATCTTTTGTCCTAATGGGGTCTTAACATTCGTGTATCATACTTAAACATTAGGGAAAAACAATAGCTCAGGTAAAAACAAAGATGAGATTTCCCTAAATAACATAAATTTCAACACTTCTTACTGTATACATAAAACTGTCATGGATAAAACATGCGCAGTAGGAATATAAAGATGAGCTTTGTGGGAAATTCATTGGAAATTCACTGTACTTGCCAGGCCATGAAGTGTGTATAGGTGTGTGAATACCAGGAGAGCGACTATTCTACATGGGGCACATGTTATTACAGAAGGCAGGTGAAGATGACCTAAAGGAGCATGAGCAGCTTATGGGCAACTCCAGCACTGAAGAAAATGTCTTCCTCTCCCAGTAACTGTTAACAACCTAGAAATCCTTGCAAGTGGGGCAAGGTCTTATGAGCTCACTCACCCCTACCATCCACAAAATGTCCATCAGTCTTTGAGGGAGCAGTAGGACTTCCCATCCACCCTTTTCCATGACACAGGGGCACAGCCTTGTGCCGGTCTCCTTCAAAAAAAGATCCCAGCTGCTGACAATTCCAGAGGGCAAAGGTCAGAGCATGGCCAAAGCCTTGCTTTCACAGTATTCTTACATTTATTCATAGTGTTACCGAGTTAATCCACCGCACTGAGCTCTGGAAATACGTTAATAGAAATATGTTGCTTATAAAAAACTAGCTGAATTATCTCTTGTCATCAACAGTATGTTTGTAGACAAAATGTACATTTTAATGTGTTGTATTTTTATGATTTACTATAATACAGTGCTTTAAGAAAACTCACTCTACTATTTTGAAACCTGAACAAAAGTTGCTGAATTTCCTTTATATTGGTGAATTCTTTACATATCTCCTCTTCATTTTGTGAAGGATTTAGTAAAGCAGAAATGGGTGACAAATTATCAAGTCAACATTTCACAGTGTTGAAAAAAGTTAGTGGCATAGTAGGAAATGGTGAGTGGTGGAGTATTAATAGACAGAAATGAATGATTTCTTTTTGGTTTTTGTTTCTCTGGGAATGGGGGAGGTGCCTTCCAAATCTGCTGCTGTCTTACTGCTCCATTTCCATGGGTTTATTTTCTTCATTTAGAAACATTTACAAATTAATATGGTTGAATTAATGATAAAAATATAATTTATAGCTACCTTTCAATGTAAAGAACACTTTCAATTTTACTTATTCACCCAGAGTACTTTGGTTTAACTAATATGCAATTTAAATACCTGCATTCTAATGTAATTTTATATATTATTTTATTAGAAGTGCAACATAAATATGTTCATATGATTTTATATTTAATACATATTAAATCAAAAGAAGGCATATTGTTTGACTTACCACTGAACTCCTCATATTTTCTCCCACGAAGCATAATTCTGCACTAAAAACTATTGATCAACCCTTTCTTATACTTTTGGCCAGTTTTTAAGAACATACTGGAGGACACTAATTATTTGGTAAAACTTAATACATGGAAATGGTGTCCTGCAACACATAGTGATGGTTTTCTCTTAAATTTTTGCAAATTTATTTTCCAAATGTGGTGTGCAGAATTTCTGGGTTTAGAACTTCAGCAACTTAACTATGCCCACTTCCTTGGATCCCGAATTTTTTCCTAGTTTAAAACAACACCACAAAATCCCATTTGAATAATAATAAATAAAGTCTCAGAGCCATGAGCTCCACAGGAAGAAACTCCAGGGAAGGTGCAATCGGATGTTTAGGAGTTGCTCAGTGAACAGAAAAGGCTGCTGTGCTGAAAGGGCTTTTACTACAAATAGAGCTTGGGGCTGGAGCGATGGCTCGGGAGTTCAGAGCTCTGACTGCTCTTCCAGAGGACAGGGTTTGGTCTCCAACATCATAGAGCAGCTCACAACCATCCTGACTCCAGTTCCAGGAGACTCAACACCCTCTACTGGTCTCCAAAGGCACCAAACACACATGGTGTACAAGGACATACATGCAGGCAAAATGTTTGCAGGCATGAAGTGAAAGTAATTCTTTCAAATGGGATTCAATTTTGGGACACAGAGATCTCTCAGGCTTGAAAGGGCAGCTGCTATGGCCAGACCAAGGTGAGAGTAAATCAAAGTAGAATAATGTCCAATCTGTTATTCTCTGAGTTTTAAATTTCTTTTGTTCCTTAACTCGTTTTGTACGTACAGGGCCATCTTTAGATTCATTCAACACAGGCAGCTGTTTTGTAATTTTTTTTTCTTGATTTATCAGCATTGATTTGGATGTTTGGGAGAATCAGGAATTTGTGCCTTTTTTTTTTTTTTTTCTATGATGCTCACTGTGTCCACATGACTGATTATAAGTCGTTCTGGTTATTTTAATAGTTATGCACTATAATTACTTTTAAAGTCATGGGGACAGGATACAGAGACAATCAGTTTGATCCATAGAGGTACACACATGTATGTGCACCTACCGATTTTATTATGCTAATTACATTACATTCAAAAGATTCAAAGTCTGTATGATTTTAACTTGGTTTTTAACAGACCATCTATTGATATGCAGTGTCTACAAATGTCTTACATGTGGTTCTGCTCATGCTTCTATAAATATCTAAAATTTACTTTATCTCGATTCTGTGTAAATCATAAAACTTAAGAGGCAACAGTGCCATCATGGATGAGAGGAAAAGAAGCAGACCCAGGCGTAGATGCCTGGACCCTCTCCCAGTCTCCTCACTAAACTTCCTAGGATAGATGGCATCACTCTGTGTTTCAGCTTTCCCATTTGTAAAATAGGAATAGCAATAAATAATAATAATAATAATAATAATAATAATAATAATAATAATAATAAATAGAAAACAAATAGATTTTCTACTATACCACAATAACTTTTGCTCAACTATGCTCATAGCAGCTTCATTCACAATAGCCAGGAACTGGAAATAACCTAGATGTTCCTCAAACAAGAATGGATAAAGAAAATATGGAATACTACTCAGCTATTAAAATCAAGAACATCATGAATTTTGCTGGCAAATGGATGGAACTAAAAACTATCATCGTAGGTGAGGTAACCCAGAGTCGAAAGGACATACATGGTATATACTCACTGATAGTGTACATTAGCCATAAAATACAGGATAACCATCTACAATAAACAGATGCAAAGATGCTAAGTAACAAGAAATTCCTATGGGGTGATACTAGAATCTCACTGAGTATGGAAAATAAAATAGACCTCAGAGATAGATGGAAGGAGGTAACTGGGTGGGATACGGGGTTGAAGAAGGGAATGGGGTTCAGGTACAAGAAGATGGGGAGCAGGACAGAGCTGGAAGTGAGAAAGGAAATCAGTGGGGGACATCTCTGGTACTACCCTGAGACCTGGCATAGACGTGGCTCCTGGGAGTCTATGGAAGTGATTTTAGCTGAGACTCCTAGCAGGTGAGGATATAAAGACTGATGTGTGCATCTCCCATAGCCAGATAGGACTTCCAGTGGATGGAGGAAGAAATCAACCCACTCACAAAACCTTTGACCCAAAATTTGTCCTGCCTACAAGACACACAGGGATAAAGAAGGAGCAGAGGTTGAAGGAAAGTCCAATCAATGACTGGTCCAACTTGAGATCATGCCATGGAGAGAGCCAACCTCTGACACTATTAATAATATTCTGCTATGCATGTAGACATGAGCCTAACATAACTGTTTTTTGAGAGGCTTCATCCAGCAGCAAATGGAAACAGATGCAGAGACCCACAAATACCAGTCAGAGCTTAGGGAGTCTTGTGGAAGAGTGCGGGGAACAGAATTGAGCAAGCAGAGAGGTCAAGGACAACACAAGAAGACTTACAGAGTCACTAGCCTGGGCCCATGGGGTGTCACAGAGACTGAGGCACCAACCAAAGAGAAAGCAGGGTCTGGACCTAGGTCCCCTAGATATTTGTAGCAAATATGCTGCTTGGTCTTCATGTAGGACCCCCTTAAAATGAAGCAGGGGCTGTCTCTGACTCTGTTGACTGCAACTGGATCTCCTTCCCCTAGCTGGACTGCCTGGCTGGGCCTCAGTGGATGAGGATACACTTAGTCCAAGGGCAGGGTAGTACCCACAGGGATTTCCCCTCCTCTGAGGAAACAGGGACAAGTAATGGGGGGGAGAGATTTGTAAGGGTGAGACTTAGAGGAGAGAAAGGAGGCAGGACTGCAATCAAGAGGAAAGTGAATAAAGAAATAAATTAATGAAAAATAGGTTTACAAAGCTGGTGGGGTGGCACAGTGGATATATATGCTTGCTGCCAAATCTCATGATCTGAGTTAGATCCCCAAGGCCCACAAGGCAGAAAGAGTTCGGTCATCTCACCTCTGCAACTACACAAACTACACTAAACTAGCATGTGCCCATTCTAACGCACACACACAAATAAATAAATACATAAATACATAAATACAAACAATAAGAATAAATAAATGTAATCCTT
Source organism: Rhynchomys soricoides (assembly GCA_019843965.1). Classification (NCBI taxonomy): domain Eukaryota; kingdom Metazoa; phylum Chordata; class Mammalia; order Rodentia; family Muridae; genus Rhynchomys; species Rhynchomys soricoides. The sequence continues at coordinate 1,074,480 of JADRCH010000031.1, forward strand.
TCCTTAAATCTCTGAGAATAAGGGAAGACATGCAATTGACAGTAAATACTCAATGACATCTATGATATTTAAAATGTGCACATTTGTGACAGGTTGATTTTCAAATTTTTACAATATGAAATGTCCCATGCTTTCTTCATTTTTTCTTATTTCAACAAATTAATTGGGATATCAGTTATATGTTGGCTGTTATTATATGCACTGAATATGTAGTAGTGAACATGGGCAAAACCCTTACTGGGAACTGATGTTCCATTAAAAGAAGGCAGAGAAAACAAAAACGAAATTTATAAAGTGTCCATCAGAGAAATATACAGCTATAAGTGAATAGAGAAAGGGCAAAAGGCCTTCCATGAGGTGCGTGTTTAAATTTAAAACTGGTTGGTCAGAGAAGGCTGATCAATAATATTAAGCTATGTATATAACAGAGAGAGCAGCTCAGGCTACAAACATGGCCAGGAAAGAGACCTATGGCAAGAATTTGCATGGGGAGCAAGCAAAGCTGAATCAGGTTAAGTGACAGGTCATGTGGTAAGAGGCAGTTTCAAATGGATCGAATCTATGTGCCACAACCCTTTGCTTTTACGAAGCAAGTAATGAGGAGGCATTGTGAGCCTCAGTGGTTTGACGGACCCCAGGGTATATCAGGATTCCTCTGGATGCAGTGGTGAGGATCAAACACAGAAGGAATCAAATGTGACATCCTCGTAAACTGAATTTGACTGTGCTATGCTTGACTTCTCTTTGCCCAGTATGCTCTCCTAATCTTTTGAGTTATCTTTTTTGGTATCATTTTGTTGAGGGCCCCCCATTCTATCTTTTAATTACTCTCCAGTATACTACCTTCCAACCACTGTTTCCCCTCCCTCAACTCCTTCCAGTCCCTTCCCTCTCCCCCACATTCATTCCTTCTCTTTTCCCATCAGAAAAGGGCAGGCCAACTGAACATGGCATATCAAGTCACAATAAGACTAAGCACATACCCTCCTATTAGGCAGACAAGGCAAGCCCCTAGAAGGAAAGGGTCCCCAAACCAGGCAAGAATAAGAGATAGCCCCTCTTTCCATTGTTAGTAGTCCCACAAGAACACCAATGGATTAAACTAGAAAAAATCATCCTGAGTGAGGAAACTCAGACCCAGAATGACAAACGTGGCATGTACCCACTTATAAGTGGGCATTGCCTGTACATTAAAGGATAATCATGCTACAATCCACAGGCACACCGCTTCTTACAGATAGCACAAGGCTGAACTATATTTATAAAACCAAGTTTGTACTTTAACAGGATCTGAACTTAGAGCAATGCTTATCTTCTTCTACGTTTTTGTCTTAAAATAAAAGGTATCCACCCACTCATCCAAATTAATTGCATATGTTGCTCACTGATCCATCTGCCCAAAGAGGGATTCTCTCTAGCATTTCTCCATGTCTCCAAGTCGTCTATATATTCCTTTTGATGAATAGCCAAGAATAGCCAAGGTGTATACAAAGCCATCTAGACACGATGCCAGTGAAAATTTGCTTTTCAATCTATGTCTCTTCTTTTTCTTCTTTTATTAATCGTTCATATAATAATTCCAACCACAATTTCCCTTCTTTCTACTCCTCTCAGTCGATCCCAACTTCCCCCCTCCCTCACATCTTCTCCTCTTGCATTTCCCTTCAGAAAAGAGTAGTCCTCCCAGGGATATCAACCAAACATGACAAAACAAGGTATACTATGACACACAAACCCTCACATCCAGGCTGAACAAGGCAATTCAGTAGGCAGAAAAGAGTCTCAAGAGCAGTCAAAAGAGTAAGAGACACGCTACTTCCATTGGTAAGAGTCCCAAAAATCCACCAAGATAAACAACCACAGCTTGTATGTTGAGGACCCAGCACAGACCCATGCAGGTTCTCTGATTTCTGCTTCTGTCTCTGTGAGCCCCTATGAGCCCTGCTTAGTTAATTCTGTGGTCCGTGTTCGACTGGTGTCCTTAACCCTTCTGGCTCCTACAATCCTTTCTTCCCTCATCTTCGTCAGGGTTCTCAGAGCTCTGGCTAATGTTTGGCTGTGGATCTCTGTATCTGCTTTTATCGGCTACCAGAGGAAGCCTCTCAGATGAAGATTGGGCTAGGCACCAATCAGGTTTGTCTCTTCTGTCCTTTTGAAATAAAATCCTGTTTACCTAAATCCTGTGTACTCTAAATTCATACCCTTTCCACTTCTCATGCCTTGTTTGGTTTTCACATTCTGGAAACTATATTACCTTCCTCACAATTACATTTTTCTTTCCCTAATACTGGTAATCCACTTTTGAAAGCATTTAGCCACCCCCTTTGTGATGGTTTATGTCTTAGTCAGGGTTTCTATTCCTGCAAAAACATCATGACCAAAATGCAAGTTGGGGAGGAAAGGGTTTATTGACCATACACTTCCATGCTGCTGTTCATCACGAAAGGAAGTCAGGACTAGAACTCAAGCAGGTCAGGAAGCAGGAGCTGATGCAGAAGCATGGAGGAATGCTGCTTACTGGCTTGCTTGCTTCTCCTGGCTTGCTCAGCCTGCTTTCTTATAGAGCCCAAGACTACCACCCCTTAGATGGTACCACTCACAAAGGGCCTTCCCTCCTTGATCATTGAGAAAATGCCTTACACCTGGATCTCATGGAGGCATTTTCTCAACTGAAACTCCTTTCTCTGTGATAACTCCAGCTTGTGTCAAGTTGACACACAAAACTATCCAGTACAGTTTGTCTATGCTTGGCCCAGGGAGTGGTACTATTAGGAGGTGTGGCCTTGTTGGAGTAGGTGTGTTACTGTGGGTATGGGCTTTAAGACCCTCATCCTAGCTGCCTGGAAGTGAGTATTCTTCTAGCAGCCTTCAGATTAAGATATAGAACTCTCAGCTCCTCCTGCCCTATACCTGCCTGGATGTTGCCATGTTCCTGCCGTGATGATAATGGACTGAATCTCTGAACCTGTAAGCCAGCCCAAATTAAATATTGTCTTTATAAGACTTGCTTTGGTCATGTTGTTTGTTCACAGCAGTAAAACTCTAAGTAAGACACCCTCTCATACTGAACTCTTCTTCAGCATCTGGATGTTTTGACCAGTTTTCTCTATTGCTTTCTAAAATGCAAAGGCAATTTTGTCTTCTGGTCATGCCGTAACATTACCTCTTCACATGTCCCTGACTAAAATATTCATCACCTCATATTAAATGGTGTTACACAGGGATTCATTCTTGCTCACTTAATTTTATATCCCAATATACTCCATGAGAAATGTAAAGTCTTTTTTTTTTTGCCACAACTACCTTAAAACCAATGCATTTTAGAGCATTTATACAATAAATGAATATTTGATTAATAAATAATATCCATGCCTACTATGTAAACATAGTATCTGCTTTGAAAAGTATACAAAATAGAAATTAAATAAGATAAAATATAATTAAGCTTTAATTGTGTTGGATATTCAAACAGGTTACCTATCATTATAAACCAATGTCTTAAAACCATTACCTCAAGCTTAATCAGCATTTAAAATACATGCACATATTCATTCTCATTTGAAACATGTGGCCATTTGAATGGCAGAAACCTCAGGCTCAAAATGTATGCTATAAACATAATGATGCTTTCCATAAGATGGATTCTTGTCCTACATTATCAATTCCACCCACACAATGACCCAAGCCATCAATATTAGATGGATTGTAACTTACTGAGTCTGTCTCTATTCATCAAGTTCTCTTGACTATGAATCCTGAATATGACTATCCCACATATCTACCTACTCTCACATAGCTCTACTGAAAAAGAAGAAAAAAAAATCATCTTTTCCGAGTTGATTTCTAAAACCAGTTTCTTAATTGAGTGTTTTCCATGTCCTTGTTGATTCAAAAAATCCTGCATACCATTTCTAGATCCTATAAGCTTTTAAAACCGGCTCACTGCCCCCTACGGTGATATGGGGATTGAATTTAGGGCCTCATATGTGTTCCACAGTACTTCACTAATGAGATACACCCCAGCTTATTTCAAAAATGATTTTAGGTACTTTAAAATTATTTCATTATTTATATCTAATGTAATACTTCATATTTTCATTGATGATATAAAACTTTCCAATGGAGGTAGGTTGCTCAAAGACCTTCTTTCTCTGTTTCCCCATACCCAGTCCTCTAGTCTCATCCCTACCACTGCACCAGAATGTGAGCTGCAGCCTTGCCCCCACCCCCACCCACATCTCCTGTGGATCCCAGAGACCATTCCCTTTTAATCCCATTTCCCCCACTTGTTGCTTTGACTCAGTTCCTAACTCCAGCAGGCACACTATGCTAACCTAAGGGCCATACCTCTCAGGACAACAAGAAGGCTAAAGGCAGATCCACACCTCTCCTACTGCTTCTAAGATTCAATCTACCCAGTCTAATCCCCAGCTTGGTATCAAGAAACTTGCTATGGTCTTCCTTTCCTCTTTGACCCCATCCCCAAAGAATTAAAACGTCCATCTCTTGTAACCTTCCTTATCACAGCATGCCAGCCTCCAACACAAGCAGGCATTCTCTCTGAAAACATCAGCTGAACTGGCCAGGCAAACAGGTAACATACAATAAAATCCAGAGGGAAACAGAAACCCAAAAACATCCAACAAAGACAAATTCAGAAATTAGCACCCAGACCTTTAATCATCACAAACCTACATGCTTAGAGACCATTGTAAAAACAATCAATAATACCCAGGGCAATATGTCTCTACCAGAGGCCAACTATCCTAACACAGCAGGACCTGATTATTCTAACATAGATGAAGCACAAGAAAAAGACTTTAAAACAACTTTTATGAATATGATAGAGACCCTTAAAGAGGAAATTAATAAACCTCTTAAAGAATTCTAGGAAGTGCAAACAGTGAAGGAAATAAATAATGGTGTTCAAGGCCTGGAATTGGGAACCGAATCAATAAAGCAAATGCAAACTGAGAGAATTCTGCAAATGAAATTTTAGAAATTCAAACAGGAATTACAAACAACGTGTCACCAACAGAATACTGGAGATGGAAGAGAGAATGGAGAATGTTAGGTGTTAAAGATATGATAGAAGAAATGGATACACTGTTCAAAAAATGTGAAATCTAAAAACTCCCAGCACAAAACATTCATGAAATCTAGAATACTTTGAAAAGGAAAAAGAAAAAAAAAACTAAGGAAAGTAGGTAGAGAAGAAGAAGAAAACCAGCTTAGAGACCAAGAAAATGTTTTCAGCAAAATAATAGAAGAAAATTTTCCTAACCTAAAGAAGGAGATACCAATAAATATATAAGAAGCATAAAGAATAGTAAATAGCTTGGTCCAGAAAAGAAATACCCCTCACCATATAATAATCAAAACACTATATGTAGAACAAAGAAAGGATATTAAAATCTGAAGAGAAAAAGACCAAGTGATGTATAAAGGCAGACTTATTAGAATCACATCTGATTACTGAATGATGACTGTAAGACAGAAGGACCTAGACAAATGTGTTGCAGACTCCATAAGATCACAGATACCAGCTCAGACTATTATGTCAAGCATTTTTCCATTACCATAGTGGAGAAAATAAGATATTCCATAATAAAGTAAAATTCATATAATGTCTATCTAAAAAGCCACCCCTGTAGAAGGTGTTAAGGTGCTAGAAAAAAATCTCCAAACCAAGGAGATTAACTACTTTCATGAAAACACAGAAAATAAATGATCTCACACTAGCAAAATCAAAAAAGGGAAGCACACTCACACCACTACCACCACCAACACCACCAACCATCACCACTCCCACAACCTCCAACAGCCATAACAACCTCAACAACAAAAATAAAATAACAAGAATCAACAACCATTGATCATTACTACCTCTCAATATCAAGGGACTAAAAGAACGGATGCAAAACCAGGATCTATCCTTCAGCTGCATACAAGAAACAAACTTCAACATCAAGGATAAGATAGATATAACTTCAGGGTAAAGGGTTGGAAAAAAATTCTTGGCAAATGGACTTAAGAAGCAAGCTGAGGTAGACATTTCAATATCTGAAAAACACACATCAAACAAAAACTAACCCAAAGAGATAGAGAAGAACTTTACATACTCATTGTCTTAATTAGGGTTTCTATTGCTTAGAAGAGATACCATGACCATCACAATTTCTATAAAGGGAGATATTTAATTGGGGTTGGCTTACAGTTCAGAGGTTTAGTCCATTATCATCATGGCAGGAAACATGGTGGCACACAGACAAACATGGTGCTGGAAAGAAAGCTGAGAATTCTACATTTGTCCACAGGTAGCAGGAAGAAAGTGAGACACACTGGGCCTGGCTTGACCATCTGATATCTCAAAGGCCATTTCCAGTGACATGTTTCCTTCAATAAAGCCACACTTACTCTAACAATACCACACTTTCTAATAGACCTACTTCCAGTGGGCCTATGAATGCCAACTGTACTCATCAACCATACTCATCAAAGAAAAAATTCCACCAAGTGTAAAAGAAACACTATTATAGCTTAAGTCATATATTGATACCCACACATGGATAGTGGGATATTTCAATTTCCTACTCTCACCAATATACAGGCCATCCCAGACAAAAATTAAACAAAATAATACTGGACATAACAGAAGTTATAAACTAAAAGGACCTAACATATTTAAAGAATATTTTACCCATACACAAAAGGATATACCTTCTTCTCAGCACCTCATAAAACCTACACTAAAATTGATCTCCTAATTGGTCAAAAAGCAAGACTCAACAGATACAAGAAAATTAAAATAACTCTGTGTACCCTATCATACCACTATCCAAGTTAAAGCTGGATATCAACAATAACAGAAACAACAGAAAGCTTAAAAACTCATGGAAACAGAACAACTCTCTACTGCATGAAAAAATCAGTTAAGACAAAAATTAAGAAAGAAATTAAATATTTTCTAGAATCCAATGAAAATGAATGCACAAGATACCCAAACCTATGGGACACAGTGGAAGCTGTGCTAAGAGGAACATTCATAACACTCAGTGCCTACATTTTAAAGATTGGAGATATCTCATACTACCAACTTAATAGCACACCTGAAAGCTCTAGAACATAAAGAAATAACAACACTCAAGGGGAATAATAATAAAAAAATAAAATAAAAACAATAAAACTGGCCTGAAATCTATAAAATAGAAACAAAACAAATAATAAAATGAGTCAAGGACACAAAGAATTGGTTCCTTGAGAAAATCAGTAAGATAGACAATCCCTTATCCAAACTAAAATACAGAGAAAGAATATCCAGATTGACAAAATCAGGAATGAAAAGGGGGACATGATAGGAGACACTGAGGAAATCCAAAGAATCATAAGGATGTATTTTAAACAACTGCACTCTATGAAATTGGAACATCTAAAAGAAATAGATAATTTTATAGACAAGTAACCCTTAACAGAGTTGAACTGAGATCAAATAAGCAATATAAACAAACCTATAACCCACAGTATAATAGAAGCAATCATTAAAAGTCTGCCAATAACAACAAAGCAGCCCAGGGCCAGACCATTTCAGCAAAGAATTCTACCAGACTTTCAAAGAAAAGTTAACACCAATACTCCACAAATTACTCCACAAAATAGAAACAGAAGGATCATCTTTAAATTCATTTTATGAGACCACAGTTAAACCCTGGTAGCAAAACCGCATAAAGTCTCAACAAAGAAAGAGAATTAAAGATCAATTTCCCTTCTGAACACAGATGAAAATATACTCAATAAAATACTTGCAAACTGAATCCAATAACACATCAAAAAGATCATTCACTAAGATAAGTAGGCTTCATCCCAGAGATACAGGGATCATCAATATGAAAAAATTAATAAATGTAATCCACCATATAAACGAATTAAAAGAAGAGTCACTTCACAGCAACCATAGGGCTGAGTGTGAGGTCCCAGATAGAAGAGTTGAAGAAAGGACTCAAGGAGCTGAGGGAGTTTGCAGCCCCAGGAAGGGAGTAACAGTGGCAACTGGCCTGACCCCACAATGCTCCCAGAGACTGGATCACCAACCAAAGAATACACATGGAGGGACCCATGGTGCTGGCCACATATGTGGCAGAGGAGGGTCTTGTTAGCCATCAGGGGGAGGAGAGGCACTTGGACCTGAGGGTGTTAGATCCCCCAGTAGAGGAGAATGCCAAGGAGGGAAGATGAGAGTGGGTGGGTAGGTGGGTGGGGGAGCACCCTCAAAAAAAAGATAGAAAAAGAAAAAGAAAAAAAACCCTACATAATCATTTCATTAGATGCAAACAAGTCATTTGACAAAATACAACACCCCTTCATGATAAAAGTGCTGGAAAGATTAGGGATATGAGAAACATACTTAAACATAACAAAAGCAATTTCCTGGAAGTCTTTACTATAGCCAACATAACATTAAATAGAGAGAAACTCAAAGAACTTCCATTAAAACCAGAAACAAGACAAGGTTGTCCACTCTCTCTACTCTATTCAATATAGTAGTTGAAGTTTTAACTAGAACAATAACAACTAAAGGAGATCAAATGGATACAAATCAGAAAGGAAAAAGTCAAAGCATAGTTATTTGCAGATGATATGATAGTACACATAAGTGACCCTAAAAAGTCTACCAGGCAAATAAACACTTTCAGCAAAGTGTCTGGATATAAGATTAGCTATTAAAAACAAAACAAAACACAGTATCTTTTCTCTATATAAATTTCAAATGGACTGAAAAAGCAGTCAGAGAAATAACACCTTTCCCAGAAACATGACAAAATATAAAATGTCTTGGGGTAACTCTAAGCAAGTGAAAAGACCTATATTACAAAAACTTCAAGTCTTTCAAGAAAGAAATTGAAAAGAGAAATCAGAAGATGGAAAGATCTCTCAAGCTCCTGGATCTGTTGACATACCATAATAAAAATAGCCATCCTACTAAAATCAATATACAGATTCAGTGCAATTGCCATTTTTTACAAATCTTTAGAGAACAATACTCAACTTTACATGGAAAACAATACCCTGGATGGCTAAAATAGTCCTGAACAATTAGAAACAGGTGGAGGACCTACAATTCCCTATTACAAGTTATACTACAGAGTTAAAGTATAAAAAAGTACATGACATTGGCATGAAGACAAACATGTTGAAAAATGGAGCTGAATTGAATACTCAAACATAAATAAATGTACACACATATGGAAACCTGCTTGTTGATAAGGATGCCAAATATAAACACTAAAAAAGTCAGCCTCTTCGACTGGTGCTGGCCCAACTGGATATCTGAACACAGAAGAATGCAAATATATCCGTATCTATCACCCTGCACAAAACTCAAGTTCAAGTTTGTTGTAGATGGCTCTGTGCTGCTTGTATTTTTATAATTCTGAACTCCTGGGGCTGTCTTGAATGAGGAATGAGTCACATACTCAGATGGCTTCTTGTGAACCTCCCCAATGAATAAACAGACCAATCACTGGGCAAATAGGTGGGAATTCCAGGTTGTACCAAAAAGAGAGAAGCAGGAGAGAGTTGGAGGGCTTTTGGAACAGGGATAGAGTAAGAACAAGATGTAGCTGCTAGAATTTCTCAGTATCATGGCAGATCTGCAAGGATTTGCCACAGGAGGAATCAGATTTTGTTAAGGCTAACAAGATTAGGTTTTTGTTGTTGCACCCAAAGATTGAGTTACCATTGTTTCTGAACTACATTTGTGTGGTGTTTTTCTTCTCATGGCGACTCAGTACTTGGTACTCAGGTTCTCAGGAGAAAGGTACAGCAGCAAAGCATAGGTTTGACTGATATGCACTACAGAGGCCATGGGGGTATTGAAGCATGGAGCTGACATGGTAGCGACCTACCAGTGGGAACCTAGTGAGCTGGGAGGAGAGGTCGTGGAGCTCTGAGTCAGAGTCATCAGGAGAGAAAACAGGTTGGCCCTTGCCCGCCAGGGCATGGCCAGCCAGGCCGTTGGGACAGAGAGTAGGCAGCTCTAACACAGGAAATTGCTGGTTCTATTTTTAATATTTCCCACAACACAAGTTGATCACAGCCTCAACATAAAAGCAGATACACTGAATTTGATAGAAGAGAAAGGTGGCCTTGAACACAATGGCACAGGAGACAACTTCCTTAACAGAACACCAATAGAGCAGGCAATTAGATCAACAATTTGTAAATGGGGCCTCAAGAAACTAACAATAATTTCTGTAAGGCAAAGCACACCATCAATCAAGCAAAGAGACATCCCATAAATGGGAAAAGGTTTTTACCAAGTCCACGTCTGATAGAAGACTAATATCCAAAATATATAAAGAAATCAAGAAACTAGATATCAAAAATAATCCAATTTAAAAAATGAGAACATACTCAAACAGAGAATTCTCAATAGAGAAATCTCAAATGGCTGAAAAATAATTAAAGAAATGTTCAACATCCTTAGTCATAATCAAAATGAAAATCTAAACTGCTTGAGATTCCATCTTTGACCTGTTTGAACAGGTAAGATCACAGCTCGTGCTGGTGAGGATGGGGAGCAAAGACACCACTCATCTATTGTTGGAGGATATGCACACTTGTACAGCCATTTTTAAACCGATATGGCAGTTCCTCAGAAAGTTGGTATTTAACTGCCTCAAGATTCAGCTATACTCGTCTTAGATATATACCCCAAAGACATGCCATCCTACCATAAAGATACTTATTTAAACATGTTCATTGTGGCTTTATTCATAATAGCCAAATACTGGAAACAACCTAGATGTTCCTCCAAAAAAGGTATCACATAATTAGCAGTTAAATAGATGGAACTAATAAAAAGTCTGATGAAATAACCCAGACCAAGAAAGACAAATCTGGTACATATTCAAATATAAGTGGATATTAGCCATTAAGTAAATGATAACCAAGTTAAAATCCATAGACCCAGAGAGAAAACCAGAAAGTATCTAGGATTGGGGTTCAGTGATCTCACTTTGAAGGGAAAATAGAATAGATTTAACAGGGAGACTGAGAGGTATAAAATGTAAGGGATATAGGGTGAAGGGAGAAAGTGTGGGAAGCAACACCTGGAATTAAGGATAGTTTGGTAGTTGATAGTTTGGAAACCTAATGCAGTGGAAACTTCCTGGCATGTATGAAGGTGATTTTAATAAAGACTCCTAGTAGTAGTGGATATGGCCAGACAAGGCTCCCAGTCGTGAGATTGGATTGCATGCAATTGAATCATTGGCCAAGGTGTACCACGGAAATCCTGAACACTCAGGCTGGTGCTAAGGCAAAGGGTTATTCTCTGCAGACTGAGAGTGGAGCCCTATTGCCAAGGACAACACTCAAACAACTCGTTGAACATGGATAAGTCTAGCTTAGTACCTTCATGGAGCCTTTACCTCTGCACTGTAGTCTCTTTGGTATGGGAAGGTACTCAGCAGGCTATTGAATGAGAAATGTGGACACTAATCCAACCACAGAACCTTTGACCTAAAATCTGTCTTGCTTGCAAAATATTATAAGGTTAATCGTGCATGACAGAATTTGTGAGAGTAGCAAACAATGTCTGAGATGTCCATGAGATGGAACCTATATCAAACACTGCTTAGGTAACCAAGAACTACAGACTAGATATCCCAGGGATCTAGAGGAAAGCCAAATAGTTCATGTTTTAAAAATTAAATTAAATTAAATTAAATAATATTCTGAGATACTCATAGATCAAGCAGTACCATATTCTATTATCAGTGAGGCTTCTTCTGGCAGCAGATGGCAGTGGTTCTGTGGGCCACAACTGCTTTGGAATTCACAGATATCCTGCATATCAGATGTTTACATTATGATTTTAAACAGTAACAAAATTATAGCTATGAAGTAGCAATGAAATAATTTTATGATTTGGGTCACCACAACATGAAGAACTGTATTAAGGTTCTTTATCGCAACATTTGGAAAGTTGAGAACCACTAGCAGATGAAAACAGATGCAAAGACCCACAGTCAGGCATTACCCAGAAAGAATTTATAAATTGGAGGTCTACAACAAATCCCTCCCGGCAGACCTCAAGGAATATTGCAGAAATCTTACAAGGACCAGAGGAAATAACAAGGTCCCAAATCAACTAAGCAAGGCATGTGTGAGCTCACAGTCTGAAGCAGCAAGCACAGGGCCTACCTGGGTCTACACTAAGTCTTTGCAGACCTACTATATCTATTAGCTTAGTATTTTTATTGGACTTGGCTATGGGAATGAGTTGGTCTCCAACTCTTGTGCCTGTTCTTGGGACTCTTTTCCTCCTGATAGGTTGCTGGTTCTAACTCCAATATAATACTTTTTTATTATATTATATTTTATTTTGTCAGGTTTGGTTCTTATCACTTAGAAACTTGTTCATTTCTAATGAGAGAGAGAAAAAAGAGTGAATCTAGAAGGAAGGGGAGGTGGAGAAAAACTTGGAGGAGTAGAGAGAGGAAAAACCATAATCAGGCTATATGACATAACAAAATAATCTATTTTTAATAAGAATGTTCATATGAATAATATCCCAATATAAATGTATTACAAAAATAATTAATAAAAGCATTGCATATATTTTGTTTAGTATTACATTCCTAAAACTTGATTTCATTTTTGCCATTTGTAATTAGAATTTATTCCTAATGTTGGTAAAGAAAACTTATAATACAATTTCTTTATATTTGTTTACATTAGAAATATCAGAAAGTAAAGGAAACTACACAACTTGAGGATTTCAAAACACAAGTAAAATATTGCCTATAAGAATATATATATAAACCTTTATTTTTACCAATTCAAGATAATATTTTATAAACAATTTAATGAACTATACTTTGCCCTACCTATAAGTACTAATTGCTAAAGTTAATTTTTTATATTTCTAGCTTTCTCTGAGCAAGCTCTAGTCTCAGATATGAGTATACATGCACCCTTTGGAGCACATCACCAAACTGCAATACTATGCATATACAGGACAAATGTAATAAATGAACAAGAATTCAGGATTTATATCCAAGTCATATGAAATACAGGTATAAACCATCAGCAGCCTACTCAAAATGTTTAGACAACAGTAACCAGTAACCACCACAACAAAATAGCCAAACTTTTGAAATGAAGCAATCTAATCACATTCAAATGTGTCAAAGTCAGAAACATTGTAAGAGTAATTAAAATATGTTTTGATGTGAAGCAAAATAAATATAGCATGCTGAGAGATAGATCTAAACACCCATTCAAAAGTGGATGAGGTCACACTTTCTAGTTTTTCTAAAATAGAATATTCATACAGTATTGATATAATTTACTTTTAAGTATTTTCTATGGAGCATTGCAAAAGAAACAATTACAAACAACAATGATATGTTTTTCCCTTAAAAAAAATTCAAAATAAATAAAAAAAGAATAATAAAGACAAGAATAGAAATTGACAATTAATTATAAATCTATATAGTTAAGAGAACAATCAGTGAAGTGAGAATTATCTCTTTTCAGATATTACTAAAAGTTATGAAAATTGTTCTTGGATTATCAAGAAATAAATGAAACAAAATTATCAAAAATATGACACTGCTACAGACCTGAAGTTCATTAAAAGATCAGGAAAAATTAGAGTAATTTTTATCAATGGAGTTAAGAACATCTATGAAATAGAAATAGCACAACAATAAAAATCTCTAGCACTGATAAGAGAAGAAGAAAAATAATTGAAATAATCCTGTACTGATTACAGAAGTTGAGCTCATATTCAAAAGTCTAGCTTGTGATAAAAATTCCAGAACTACATTACTTTTTCACAGGAAATCTCCATAAAATATATTTAAGCAGTAAATGTAACTGATAATGCATGATTATTTTTATGACAAAAAAGGAAAGAGAGATATTTTTCTATTTCTAAACACTTTTGGTCAATTTTATTCTGGAACTAAAATCATAAGAAAATTGTGCACAAGATTAAATTAAAGGCAAATATCCAACAAGTCTCTTTTAAAAGTTAGAGAGTTGATTCAGCACTATACAACCACACAAAATCATTATTCCACCATAGAGAAGTGAGATTGATCATAGCATATTATACAATTACACACACACACACACGCACACACACACGTGTGTGTGCGTGTGTGTGTGTGTGTGTGTGTGATTGAGAATTGGAATACATTTAATATTTAACAAACATGCATGAAAACTATTTGAACCCCTTTTAGGCTGTAAAATTACTCCAGAAAATAGAAAAATAAACACATTCCAAATATTTCCTAAATATGACATAAGGTGTTTCCAAAAACTACTTCTAACCGAACAGTTAGTGATGAAATCCAGAGCTTGATATCCAAAATTAGGAACTTTCAAGAATACATTGTCTCAGTATGCAATGCACCATCTTAGTAGATAGTGTAATAAATAAATAAAGTAACTGTGAGCTCCTGATGATGTGGTCACCTTTCAGTGAAGGTCACATATCCAAGAGAACATGGACAGTACAAATTCTACTTTATGATTTTTTAAATAAAAACAGGATACAAAGTTGGCTCAGTAGGAAAGTGGGGATGGATCTGGGAAGAGTTGGGGGAAAGTGGTAAATATAACCAAAATACACTGTATGAAACCTCAGTGTACCTATAAAATAAGGGGGGGGGGTAAATATTTGTAAAAAAAAGCATTCAGTTGTTTCTGTTTTGTATATAAAACTTCTAAAGAATTTACAAAACACTACTGCAACTAATAAAAGATTTCATTTATAAGCAAGATTCCAATTCAATATAATTTTTATTTCTATTCACTAACAACATATTTGAAGGATTAATCTGACATACAATTTATAAAAACTTAGAAATGCTAATAGTTACAAGAACTCAATATACTTATAAAATGATGCCTAGCAAAGTACATAAATATTGTTATAGAGTGACCATGTCATTTAAAAACCCCAATTCCGTTGCATACTATGATTTCATGGAGGAATTGCCCTAGAAGTTAGTTTAAAAGCTCTTTTAAAGAACTAGGTCTAATTAAAATAAAATTTTCTCTTTCTCTTTCTCTTTCTCTTTCTCTTTCTCTTTCTCTTTCTCTTTCTCTTTCTCCTTCTCCTTCTCCTTCTCCTTCTCCTTCTCCTTCTCCTTCTCCTTCTCTTCTCTTCTCTTCTCTTCTCTTCTCTTCTCTCTCTCTCTCTCTCTCTCTCTTTCTCTCTCTCTCTGTGTGTGTATGTGTGTGTGTGTGTGTCGGTCTCTCACTTATCTTTAAATAGAAAATAATAAGACCCCCTTGGGAACATTGGAAAATTAGCTAACTACAAATAGGAAGAAATATTTATCTATAACCAGCTCCTTCTGGAATTAGGCTTCTCAATCTTGAACACTATAAATATAAATATATAAATATAAATTGTGTAAGTTGTACAGATTGTGATATTTTTTCACCTCAGGGACATAAATACCAAAGGAAAGACAGATTTACCATCATAAACAATTGCATATCTAAGTATTGTTAAGATATTAAGTTCACTCAATAGAAAAAAATCATGCCAGATACTTGAAATCTAGCCACCTTCCTGGAGCTAGTGAGGTTGTGGATCTTAGAGGGGAACCTGCTACTACCACTTTACTACACCAACATAATTTCTACCTGCATCCTAAATGCTTATCTTTATACACACAGACAAGTGTAGCTCTCGCCCCTCATCAAAGAAGCTTACCATCTCACCAGACAGAGATCATAACAGAAATTCACACCTGATCAAAGTACTGAGAACCACTAGCCATAGGGTGCCCAACCCCAGCCAATACATACACAACATAACTCCTAATGCGTAGGGAAACTAATAGAAAATGGAGCATGAAGATCATAAGAGCTATTGGAGGAGGAGGTCTTGTGTGAGATTATGTCTCTGATAAATGGCAGTACCAACAGACATACTAACATGGAGGAAATCTCACAGGACCTGGTCGTTAGAGAAAGGACTGCAGGCAGCTAATGTACAAGCAACACTAACTGGACTTAGAAGGCTATAGTTTTATATTCACAAACACATATGAACATACAAATATTCCTGTGCATGCTTGCATGAGTGAATGCATTCATGCATGCGTGTGTGTGTGTGCGTGTGTGTGTGTAACTATGTAATAGTCATAGAAATCAAGAACATGGATGTGCAAGGAAAGGCAGGTTGGAGGGGAGGATACAGGAGAGGTTTGAAGGAAGAAAGGTAAAGAAGGAAATGACATGATTATATCTTACTAAGTTAAAAAAATAAAAAAAAACAATAATAATAAAGTTCCAGAGGCTAGAAAAAATGTAGAGATTCCTTTGATTGTAACCTTGATAGTTATATCAATAATATCACCCTGTGGCTCCATTGGGTGATTGTCTTCATTACCTTATGTTCCTGTTGCCTAGGTAAAATCATTTCTTCCTTTGTATTCCTCTAGACCTAGATGTGATCCTGCCTTCCTAGCAATTAAACCCTGACTGGATTACAGGAATCTGCATCTATCCTCATTGCTATTGTTTCTGATGAGTGGCAGAAATGCAAGACCATCATATTGTGAACAATTTTTATGAAGAAAATGTAATACATTATATATAAATCACAGTGTGTAAAGAGGCAGACCATGACAAAAACATACAACGAGATGGAGAGGATAGAAAGGAAGAGAGAAGAGGAAAGAGAAAAGACCAGAAGGAGGGAGGGAAGGAGGGATGGAAGGATCAAGGGCGGGAGGGATGGGACAGCATGCATCAGCTTGCCTTTAGGAGATCTTAGAGTTAACTTAAAACACACATATCAGTATGCAGTCCCATAAATCAGTAAGTTAGGAACAAATCAGAAAGTTTTACCAGAGAGAAATTCTAGAACCAGAAATTTAATGAACTGAAATAACTAAGAACCCAGAAAATTTTGCATAATTCCAAATTATACAAAATTGAAGATAGGCTAATTGAACTCAATTATGGATAAAGTAGGGAAAGAAAAGGTCATGAAATGCACAACAAAGATAGTTCTATGAAATAAATGGTAAATGATTAAAAAGTTTAAGGAGTGTTACTGGAATCCTTAAAAGACACAACAGACTAGGAAGTAGAACAATATCCAAGGGTATAGGTTTTCAGAATCATATTCTAAGAATAGAATATATTGTGTCAGACCACCTCATATGTTGAAGCCCTAATATCTAATATGATGGTATTTGCAGTTGGGACTCTTAGGGGGAAATGAGTTCAGATGAAGCCGTATAGGCAAAGCTCCCACGGTGATGTGATTAACCCTCTCAGTGTGAACACAATCTCTCTGTGTGTCTATTTATGCTCTTTCACTTATTTTTTGTCTCTCTCTCTGACTCTCTCTCTCTCTCTCTCTCTCTCTCTCTCTCTCTCTCTCTCTCTC